>PQWD01011955.1:0-69186 GCA_019425675.1 Leucinodes orbonalis
ACCGGGAGGGCTGAGGTTCAAATCCCGACACGTACCAATGTATTTTCGAATTTTCGAAAAATATATGTACGTTATCCGACGCTCTTACGGTGAAGGAAAACATCGTGAGGAAACTTTCATGCACGCCTGCGAAGAGATTCGAAGGTTGTGTGTGAAGTCGTCCAATCCGCACTGGGCCCGCGTGGACGACTAAGGCCTAATCACCCTATACGGGTAGGCTCGTGCCCCTCGGTGGGGACGTTTAATGAGCTGATGATGATGATAATAGGTAATCGACTTAATTAAGGTGATCGCTAATTTCTGTAAATTTGTAACCTTGTCATTTCTTATTTGCAGACTCCACTAAAAAACTTCAAGATGTGCTCAACGAGTTCTGTGAAGTGAAAAAGCAGAGTCCTGATGGGGTGAGTGATAGATATACACTTTTCTTTATTGCTTTTCTGGAGAGTCGGTGGCTCATTGGTGTGGAGTGTTGCCTTCCGATCTGGAGGGTGCAGTTTCAAATCCCGCCATGTGCCAATGTATTTTAGAAATTATATGTACGTTTATCCGACGGTCTTACGGTGAAGGAAAACATCGTGAGGAAACCTGCGCACGCCTGCGAAGATTTCAAATGTTGTGCGTAAATCCGGCCAATCCGCACTGGGCCCGCGTGGACGACTAAGGCCTATACACCCTTACGGGTAGGCTCGTGTCCTTCGGTGGAGACGTTTAATGAGCTGATGATGGATGAAAGTTACAATAAAACCGGGTCTACCATCTAGTTCAATTCTATGAAAATAAGTTACAAATAATTTTTTATCTGTGTGCATGTATGAGTTTCCGTTTGTGTGGGTGAAAGTTTATGTGTGTGCGAAAAGTTAATACCCTATAAAGTGGAGTGCAGATTGAAGCGAGTGCTCAATATAAGTTTATTATATTCCAATCTTATCTCTGAATGGTGATTGAGTCGAGCTTTGATATAGCTTATGGCGTTTATTGATCAAGCTCACTTCAAATGGTCTGATATCAATTTAAAGTAGAGCGTCGGTGGCTCAATTTCTGAAGTCGGTGGCTGAGGTTCAAATTCCGCCAATACGTTATCGTATCCGACGCTCTTACGGTGAAGGAAAACACCGTGAGGAAACTTGCGCACGCCTGCGAAGAGATTCAAAGGTTGTGCGTGAAGTCGTCCAACCCGCACTGGGCCCGCGTGGACGACTAAGGCCTAATCATCCTATACGGGTAGGCTCGTGCCCCTCGGTGGGGACGTTTAATAAGCTGATGATGATAATTTTAAGTAAGAGGGATCGCAATCGTCTGCGAAGGTATCTCAATATCACTCAATCTCAATAAATTTGACGACCCATTTGGTGTAGCGGTAGAGACGTCGACTACTACACCAGAATTCCGGGTTCGTTCCCCGGGCAGTACAAAGATTTGTGCGCACGAACATGACTGTTTGTAATCTGGGTGTTTTCTATGTATAATATGTATGTATTTAAAAAAAATGTATATAAGTTTTGTATCCGTTGTTTAGTACCCATTCAGGCTTCACGCTTGGGCTAGATGGCTCTGTGTGAATGTCAGTGGATATTTATTTATTTAATCAGCCTGTAACATGTCTCTGGAGGGCACTGGCCTTCTATCAGAGTATAGATTTGGTGATATAGGGCCATCACATCAATTAAAAAAGGGGAACCGTGCTACCCCGATAATAACGCGAGCGAAGCAGCGGGCAATTGCTAGTGTATATTGATGTATGTAGGTTGTATCTATTCCGGGTGATCAAAAGGTTATGGCAAAAGTTTCCTAACTATACAATAAAGGTCGATTCCAAATGGAAAATGGAATTGAATTAAAAATTGCAAACTAGATATTAGTTCCGAATACAATTCTAATCTAATAAAACATGAGTTTTCGAGCTGAGAGCAAGCACATCGTTATTTTTAACCCAGATTTGTAATAATATGAAATAGTCCTTACAATTCCAGAACCCAGTCATCATGCCTATTCTAATGAGTAAAGTTTAGTTTGCCGGACTGCGGTGGATTATAACTTCGTTTCATTTCCACTTGTATCGCGTTAACAGTATTGCAGGTTTATAACTAGCTGTTTGCGCGCGACCTCGTCCGCAGGAATAGTTACTATGGGCTAACGCTAACTTTGACCCGCTATTTCTATACTAATATAATAAAGAGGAAAACTTTATTTGTTTGCAATGAATTGGCTCAAAAAGTAGTGGGCCAATTTAAAAAATGGAATTGAATTAAAAATTCACAAACTAGATATGAGTTCCGATTCCATTTTCTGTTTGCTATGATATTGATGGAGCGCATAATAATAGAAACAATGGTAAAAAAATTACTCCGTTAACATTAAAACTCACAGAGATTTTCCAATTCTAAAAATACATTAATGGACTTTCCCAAAAACGCTTCATACAAATGGCTACCTAGTTATGACGTCACGCCTTAGTAGTTAGTATGCATAGTTTATGAATTTTGTACTACAACAAAATAAAACTTTGTTTTTATTAAAATGGTTTGATAGCAAAAGTTTCTTTAAATTGTACGTGTTATCCCTAGGTTAACACTTTTTTGACAATTAATGTATTTTAAAAATGGACTTGCCCATCTAACTTTGAATACTAATAAAATTCATAAAACATGAGTTTTCGAGCTGAGAGTAAGCACATCGTTATTTTTAACCCAGATTTGTAATAATATGAAATAGTCCTTACAATTCCAGAACCCAGTCATCATGCCTATTCTAATGAGTAAAGTTTATACTTTGTCGGACTGCGATGGATTATAACTTCGTTTAATTTCCACTTGTATCGCGCTAATAGTATTGCATGTTTATTACTAGCTTTTGCGCGCGACTTCGTCCGCAGGAATAGTTACTTTGAGCTAATGCTAACTTTAACCCGATACTACGTTTATATAGGTGATTTAAATGCTGCGATATCTCCTAAGATATTAATTTAAATTGAGTGATGTTAAGGGCAATTTTGTTTTAAATTAAATACTTGTGTTAACGTATTTATTTGGATAAGGATTGATATCATGTTAATAAAAACACCTTTGCAAATAATGGCCGAATTTTTACACATTTTCGTTGTCGACGACATGTCTAACACTGAAAGAATTTTTCAAATCGGACCAGAAGTTCCTGCGATTAGCGCTTTCAAAAACTTTTCAGCTTTAAAATATTAGTAACGATAATTAGCATATAACGTCCCAATTTAGGGCACAGGGCCTTCCAACACATTATTAATATTTTAAAAACACATACACCATGATTATGTGGAGGACGGTAATCACGCGGTCCCAATGCGGTTGGTGGGTTTTTTTTCGAACTGACTACTGCTGTTGGCCGCAGATGGCCTTTACAGCTTCTCCGGGTGAGCGCAGATGGCTCGCAGCCTTAGGATTGGTGGGTGTTAACTACCATACTAAGACTGTAGCCGTGACCGACGGCTTAACGTGACAAACGAACGCACGGATTCATCTTTCTTTTCGTACAATCAGGTCATTCAGCCTGCAATGCATTAAAAAGTTTATATTATTTGAAGGACTAATGGATAATTTAATATTTGAATTTGCACAAAATATTTTTTTTTCTTTATATGTCCCAACCATTAAAAAATTCAACGCGGGACTGGAACTTCATGACCTCAGCGTCATGGAGCCCAATGGACCTATGAAAAAATATTGCACTATTTATATTAATTATTAAAAATAATCACCGTAATTTACCCAGTAGTTTCCTTTGACACGTAATCGATTCATGGTAAACAAGGCAATTTATTTTGCACCACTAACATTTGAACTAACTAAAATTATCGAGCACATCCAACTCTTTATTACCATTGCGATAGAGTTCAAAATAGCCGCGATCCCTTATTACATCTCCCGTGACGTCATGGATTGGGATATCAGATTTAAAGCCCTATTGCGTACGTGCAGCGATTATTATCGAATGCACTGATAAAAGGTCATCATCGATTATTGAGATAGGTGACGTCAATATGAGCGGGATGGAAAGTATGACGTCATGTAGTGTTGTCTCGTTCTACGCATCCTCGTTTGGCCTAATTTTAGTCTTGGTGATTTTTACTTTATAACAAAAAATCCTTGTTTGATGCAATGATATTCTGTATATATAAAAGTAGATAAGCCACCCGTGCCTCAAAAACGAACCGCCGAAGAGAATACAGCCGTAGGCTCTTTGTTTAGGTAAATGTACGCTCATTCGGAATATGTGTATGTGTGCTGTCGGTGCATTCGGAACACTTTTTTCAGTTGTTTTGTGAACATATCACAAATCTATACTTTTTACATAAATAAAAATCATAAATTTTTTGACGCGCTATTTGATGTTAAATGCAGTACAAAGAATTTCTCATTAAAAATGCTTTAACTTACTTGATGAATATCTTACAACACCTGTTCACAAAATATACATAGACCATATTGTAACTATTCCTACATTAAAATTGTATTTTTAAATATATTATGAAAATTTTTAAACTAATTAATTGTTTGCCATACCCGAAAAGGGTCACTAAGTTGTGAGTACCATCAATGATGTAAAAAGTATAATTCGTGATATGCTCACAAAACAATCGAAAAAAGTGTTCCGAATGCAGTGACAGCACACATACACATATTTCGAATTTCGAACACATTTACTTAAACAAAAGAGTACAAACTGTACTCTCTTCGGCGGTTCGTTTTGGAGGCGCGAGTGGCGTATCTACCTTTAAATATAAATAAAATAAATATCTATTGACATTCACACAGCGCCATCTAGCCCCAAGTTAAGCGTTAAGCTTGTATTATCGGTACTAACAACGGATAAACATACATATATAATTTTTTTTTGGAAATACATACATATTATACATAGAAAACACCCAGACCATTACAAACAGACATGTTCATGCACACAAATGTTTGTACTGCCCGTGGATCGAACCCGGAACCCTTGGTGTTGCGGCCGACCTCTCAATCGCAACACCAAATGGGTCATCAACCTTTATATATACAGAATATCATTAAGTACCATACTAAAACTTAAGAACCTTCGTACACTTAGTTGCAAATAAAACATTTGAATTTGATGGTAAATATACCATCGACTGTTCGCTAAGTTAATTGTTTATTAAAATCTCCATTGAATGGACCATTATAAATTATTCAAATTAATTTCGACAAGCAATATTAGAGAGCATTACGCTTTTGTTACAAGGACTGTTCATTTTAAAGAGGAAATATATAACAGTCCTTTATAATGGAGTAAAGTATTAAACAGTTTGATTTTCGCGTAATCGTTAATCGTAATTTTAAATGAGACTTTCACCAAACAACTGAAGTCCCATCAAAAACATTTCATGAAAATGTCAGACTACATAAATCCAAGTCTACAGGAACAACACCTACAATCCCATTGAAAGAAAGAAAGAAAGAAAAATCTTTATTCAAATAAATCTGTTACAGATACTTTTGAATCGTCAATTGTTATTATTATTATATTTTTAATGACTACCACCGGTCCGGAATAAGTAGGATCTTCGAGAAGAGCCGGCAAGAAACTCGAGTTTAAACTTTTTATATCAGTGGTTACATAGATGTCATTTACCTACAAATACCTTTACAATAATTTATTACAAATACTTTGTAACTGGAACACTATGTGCAAGACCACACATCTTTATCCGATAAATATTCGATTGTACGTATGTGTCGCCTTTACGATGAACTGGTCAGTGACATTTTTATCATCATTTAATCATTACAACCTAGAAAGTCCACTGCTGAACGAAGGCCTCCCCTAATGATTTCCACGCGGACCGATCCCTTGCAGTTGACATCCATCTGCTACCTGCCACCTTAACCAGATCATCAGACCATCTGGTTTGGGGTCGGCCTACGCTTTGTTTTCCGTTACGCGGACGCCACTCGAGAACCTTTCCGCCCCATCGGCCATCGGTTCTACGCACTATGTGCCCTGCCCACTGCCACTTCAACTTGCTTATCCTGTGGGCTATGTCGGTCACTCTAGTTCTCCTACGGATATCCGTGTTCCGGATCTTATCGCGTAGGGAAACACCTAACATAGCCCTTTCCATAGCACGTTGAGCAACTTTAAGCCTATTTAAGAGGCCCTTAGTAAGCGACCACGTTTCACTTCCGTATGTAATAACCGGCAACACACATTGGTCAAAGACTTTCGTCTTCAGACACTGAGGTATTTTGGACGAAAAGATCTCCCTTAACTTCCCGAACGCTGCCCATCCTAATTGGATTCGACATCATTATTGGGAGACATTGGACATTTTTATTGGGAGGCCTAATGTATTTAGACATAGTTTATTGTCAATTTTAACTTAACTTTTTATTTTATTTTTGTGTAAATATTCAACCTATTTATATCAAATTGTTGTTTGCCTAGTTAGCACGCAATGTTCCTAGGTTATAGTTTAGCCCCTAGATTTGGTTGGCTTTTTATGTTGACCTGTTTTGTGTATTATTAAAATAAAATAAATTCTACATATTCATTAAATATATGGCTTGACTGTTTCGGTATTTTAGATCAAAAATTAAATATGCGCGTCATATCCTAGAATTTGTTGAACTAAGGCTCGGTAGAGTTTGGTCTAGATTCAGAAACTTGGCTCTACATAAGATCTGATATCTTTTTCACAGGATAAACCTTATGTGGTCGTCTTGGCAACATTTTACATGAAATATTTTTGGTGGTTCAATGGTGTGGACTGTCGCCCTCCGGGAGGGCTGAGGTTCTAATACCGCCACGTACCAAAGTGTTATTGAATTTTCGAAAAATATATGTACGTTACGCTCTTACGGTGAAGGAGAACATCGTGAGAAAACCTGCGCACGCCTGCGAAGAGATTCAAAGGTTGTGCGTGAAGTCGGCCAATCCGCATTGGGCCCGCGTGGACAACTAAGGCCTAATCACCCTATATGGGTAGGCTCGTGCCCCTCGGTGGGGACGTTTAATGAGCTGATGATGAAGATTTTTGATGAACAAAAGGAACACCAAGTGTTTGGTATTTTACATTGTGAAAAAAAAAACCTTTCGATGTTCGAAAATTCGGATACCGTAACTTTTGGCCGAACAAACAAAATCTTACTATGTCCGGCCTTATCCGGATGCCTGGTTACCCTAGTGCTGACTATATCGGTCGTTCAATATAGAAGTGCCATCACTATGATAGCCGCCCTTACAGAGGACCAATAATTGCGGTCTTGTTGACGTCACGCCTCCCTACCCGGTGGATGTCCACACGTGCATGTTTACGCAGGACATGTCCTGGGAAATTATGTCAATTAATAATATATAGCAAAGTATTAATGTAGACGATGTAGAAAAATAGTTAATCGCACGATGGTGAGATGGGGGAGACCTATGTCCAGCAGTGGACTGCGATAGGACGATGGTATTAATACACTGCTCTTTAATATAACACTAACAGCGCGTTCCACCCGTGAATATACCGTTCCCGTGGGAATTCTGGAAAATTATAACAATAGCCTTTGTTTTTTTCTCATATATTACCTATATTGTTGAAAAAGTACGAATGTGCACTCACACTCTTTGTCCAAACTCCTTTGTCTATAAATTCTTACTGTCAGTAAAGAATTTGTAGAACACTTTTTAAGAAGAAAAGGAAAGAATAGAGATCAATATTCAGGCCAAAGAAATGTCTTCATTTGTGAAATATTTATTTTAGTTCATTATAAGTTCTTTTTATTATTAATGTAATTTATAAATATATAATACAAAAACAAGTGCCGAGTTTTTAGTTCTAGTCCAAACACTCTTATAAAATTTCGCCTTTTAAGTAGTAGTGTTATGGCAAGATGCAATTATTCGTTAACCCATTGAACGCAGACACACCCGGGGAGGAACCCGGAAATCCAGACACAATGGAAAATCTATTGTGTCTGGTGCCTTAAGGTCATTAGCTATCAAAGGGTTAAACAAAGATCATAGAATCAGGGAGCAACAACTGTGGTAAAGCTCTAAGTCTTGCCTTTGAAAAGGCGTACAAATGTTTAAAATATTAAATAATTATAAATAATCCAATATCCAAAATTTTCTTGTACGTACCTATACTTTTTCTGTTAATTTCAGTTTCATGTAAATTTATGTACGCACGCTTTTGCCGTCCGGACTATCCTGAATTTTGCTTAACGTGTGTCCTCCATATTCATACTGAATCCCGCTTTGACATGTAAATGCCTAATATATTAAAGAATAAGCGCAGCCTCACTTACGGCGTCATATCCCATCTAAGGGACACAAAAAGGCTGCAGAGAATTTATTTATTTGGAAAACCAACAGCATTTTGTAGCACATTTAAACAAAACAGTTAACAAAAACAGTAGCCAAAACAGTTTTCACTAATTAAATAATACAGTGTCGCTTAGAAATTATGTAATTCTCTTAATTTAAGATAACACCAACAATATCATTGAAACATTAAATAAAACTGATAGATATAAACCTCACACATTTAACAATCTTTTAAACCTAACTAACTTATTAACAAAATATCTATGTGGCAATATTTTGTATTATATTGACTAACAGCTCTTAATATAAAACGGTTGCGTGCATAATTTCTTCGACAAGTGGATATAAGATATTGCAAAGTTTGACGTCGCAGCAATATTTGTTGGTGATTTAAATAAATAAATAAATACTCAAAAAAAAAATACAATATTTATGCTTTATTTTTACGCCGAAAAAATCGAACTGCTTCCATGGTCTGGTGAGCGTTAGGTTTCAAATCCGGAGGTCGTGGTTTCAAACCCCACTGGGTGGTCGACACTGTGTGATTTTTCTCAGTTTTTGGTTGGGACATTGCGTAATGGAGGGAGCTATGCTCGGAGTCTCTCTTAGGGATAAGATCAGAAATGATTTAATCCGTAAGAAAACTAAAGGTACCGACATAGCCCGCCGGATCAGCAAGTTGAAGTGGCAGTGGGCTGGTCACATATGTCGTAGAACCGATGGCCGTTGGAGCAGACGAGTTCTGGAGTGGAGACCACGTCTCGGCAAGCGTAGCGTAGGATGCCCTCCGGCCCGATGGACTGACGACTTGCGAAAGGTCGCTGGTGGAGGCTGGATGAGAAAAGCGGAGGACCGGGATGTCTGGCGCAAAATGGGGGAGACCTATGTCCAGCAGTGGACTGCGATAGGTTGAATAGACATTGCAGACTGAAATCACCTGATAGTCCGTAAAGAAAGATGATGAGAGGGCACGTTAAGCCGTCGGCCCCGGCTTCTATCTTAGGACAGTAGTGTTAACACCCACCGGCCTGTATTGGATCCGCATTTTGGATTACGGCCCAATCTTTCCATGGCTATGTGTGATTAAGCCTTGTCCCAGCAGTGGGACGTTATGGGCCGATGATGATGATGAAAGATTAAACGGCTCACATGTGACACTGCCAATTTACACGTGCAATACCAGAAAAAAAATGTGTCTATGGATAAAAAAGCAAAAATGACAGTAAGTTCCATATAATAACTAGCTTTTGCCCGCGGCTTCACTCGCGTTAAATTCGGGTTAAAACGGTTTCCCTTTCCTGGTTACGAAAATTTAATAATATTTTAACGCTTTGCTGTATTATGTCTTTCCATCGATTATTAGCGTCCTACCTGGAAAACTGCGAAAGTCCCATATGAAAATTTGAAGGCTTTGGGGGACGTCTTCCGAAGAAAAATTATGCCATATTTATATGTTAGTGACAAATAGTCCGCATACCACTTTTTAGCTTTCAATTCGGTTACATATTACTAGTTTAAAACATTAAAATGAATATACCGAAATTAAAAAAAAACCTAAAATTATTGGTCAAAACGACATACACAGCAGCTGTATTTTTTTTAAATGGCAGTCCGTCCTTATTTTTTATACGTCCATGATCAAAATGTAAAAAAAAAACATTGTGCAACGCGTCTGATTCCACTTTCTCGCGCTGTGCCGCCATATTTCCCGCCACGTCACGCTGGTGAATTAGCGCCATATTTCAAAGATGGCGTTAACAAGCCACAGGACACTAGCGCTGACTTTGAAAAATTAAATGGCTTTTTATCTTTTTATATCTATTCCAGAGGTTTTATTGGTTCTGTACAATTTAGAACAATGCGGAACCTGTGAATTATTCTGTTCTTCTTCTTTTTATACAGTCTATATGGATTCAGAAGTTAAATATGATAATGCGACCAATATTTCCACTTTGATCGCCCTTTCATTTGGCTATTGGCGAGACAGGTAACACTACACGCCGTGCCGCTTATTTGCTTAAAAATCGCGCGTTTGACGAAAAAATAAATACACGAGATATCTTACTACACCCCCCTCCCCTCCCCTTGTGTTATTTTCGTGTTTTATCAAACCCCTCCCCCCCTTTCAAGCCTCACGTGATTAAACCCCTAAGGTTAAGTTTCAATTTCACCTGAAGCTGTTAAATGATTAGCGCGATATGAAATTGACCAAAAAATTGTATTTCGGTCCAAGTGTAGTTACGTTAGAGCTGTCAAAATTCGGTCGGCGATCGGCCTGGAAACTGCATGAAGAAGGACAGTTCGGGCAATACAGTAGTGTTCGATTGTCTAAGGGGCACCACAGTCGCACATACTGCTTCTGGAATATCCCGATGTTACCCAATTCTCACGGCACCTCCCCGCAGTATATTCATAGTTTTCCAGACCGCCCAGAGAAGATCACTGCCCGGAGGCAGCTCTTCAGCCAAAAGAGATATGTCTCGATTTCGGAAATAAATAATAATAATAAACAGTCTCAGTTTCTTCTGTTAACCGTCTGCCAATCTGGATTCCGTATTATTATGAAATATAATACGAGCGATCTGGAGAGTCCAGGTTCAAATACCGTGTTCTAATCTGTTTTCGAATTATCGAAATTAAAAGTACGTTTATCCGACTCTCTTAAGGTGAAGTAAAACGTCGTGAAGAAACCTGCGCACGCCTACGGAGGGATCCAAAGGTTATGCGTGAAGTCGGCCAATCCGCACTGGACCGCGTGGACAACAAAGGCATACACCCTATACGGGTAGGCTCGTGCCCTTCGGTGGGGACCACAGACATCCGAATATACAATTAGACTGGACAAGCCGCCAAGTTTATAGGCAGTCCCAGTGTCGCAATTTCTTTTCGGTTTTTACCTGTGAAAAGTTATTATATTTCTTGGTAAATTTACTGATTCATTGCGATGATGGCATGTTACAATTGCACAGGATGCATTTTGGGAAAAAATGGTAATTTCTTCTAATATTCGTGCGTCTTGACTCGTCTCACAGAGCGTAAACTGGCAGCCAGTGTATGCTCGTTGAGCTTACATTTGTCGCACTTAAAAACGCGGCTTGCCCCATCTCCTGTATTGGGAAATCTGTGTGGGGACGTATAATGAGCTTTTGATGATGATACACACAGTCCGTCTAGCCCAAAATTTAGCAAGCAGCTGTACTATGTATGTACTATGGTTACATCGGATAAACGTATACTTTGTATTACACACATATTTTCATTGAAAAACCAGACTAATACAGAGGTTTTAAACAATTTGTAAGTGCAAACAAATGTTTGTTTGATGGCCGTTGGAGCAGACGAGTTCTGGAGTGGAGACCGCGTCTCGGCAAGCGTAGCGTAGGACGCCCTCCGGCCCGATGGACCAACGACTTGCTGGAGGCTGGATGAGAAAAGCGGAGGACCGGGATATCTGGCGCAAAATGGGGGAGACCTATGTCCAGCTGTGGACTGCGATAGGTTGAATAGGAAACCAATGTTTGAACTGCCCGGAAAACGAACCCGGGACCCTTGGTGTAATAATAGCTGATTTCTCAACCATCACACGAGATAGAACATTAAAACCTAAATGATTTTCGCAAAATGAAGAGATTATTGGCAGGTTTTTTTTTAAATGTACATATTACTTTTTTCGCCTAAATTTAGCGAAAAAATCACATTCTTTCTCTTGAAAGAATTCTCTTTTATCTAAATCACAATGACTCTGTAATTAACTCTTCAAATTATCAAAATGGAATGTCGGCCTAAAACTGCCTTATCTTATCATTGCTTTAGCCTTTCGTAATTAACTAAACATGGCTTCTGTTATAGTACTTTTCGTTAAAATCTTAAGCCCTTTTTGGTTTAAAGTATGAGAGAGCAATGCTTCAACAAGGTAAGTCTGGCTCAAGCGTAGTGTTACAGTGTAATGAAAAGTGTTTATTCAGTTTAGGTCCTTACAAAGCACCTATGAATGTCAAATGAAGCTACCACTGGTTCGGACGGTAGTTTTCTACAGTGGTATGATAATGATGTTTAGTACTTACAGTTCAAGTACTTCTTGCCATAATTCATAAGCAACAGCCCACAATGGCACACAGGCGTAGGTCTTTCTGCACAGCATATTCTATTTACTAGGTGGTAAACTCGATGATACTGAGTCGTCCAGTGAAATAGGAGTATTTTGCATTTCTGAGTTTCGGGATGAGGCATTGTAGTTAGTGAAATTACCGGGTATAAGAGACCTAGCATCTGTCGTCTCGGGTGACGGGCAAAGGTCAGTGTTGACGGAAAAAAAGACTATTCAATTAAAATAATTTCCTTCAATGTTAGATCTCATATACCTGGTTACTAAAGTATACAGCAGTGCAAAACACTCCTATTTCACGGACACACGGAATCTGGTTATTCAGTCTGCAATGTCCTGAAGTCTGATATCTGGTACTGCGGTGGTACCTAACTACCTAGACGACTCAGTATTGAGTCTACCACCTAGTGTGTTCTTTATGGACCTAACTGAATAAAGACTATTTGATTTTAATTTTGACCTAGTAAAATGTGCCCTGCCCATTGCCTACGCTTATGTTAACATTATGTTGTATTTGACCGACGATTCCACGTCGCAACTTATGCCTAATGAAAATTTGTGCCGACTCCCCAACAGCTATTTGTTTCAATTATCCCGAGGGAAGATATAGTTGTGGCTTAACGCCCTCCGGCAGACGTTAGGAAAGGAAGGAAAGTCGTAAGGAAAATGTGTTCACATCACAGATTTCCCAATACAGGAGATGGGGCAAGCCGCGTTTATAGTGCGACAAATGTATGCTCAACGAGCATACACTGGCTGCCAGTTTACGCTCTGTGAGATGAGTCAAGACGTACGAATATTAGAAGATATTACCGTTTTTTCCAAAATGCCATCCTGTGCAATTTGTAACATGCCATCATCGCAATGAATCAGTAAATTTACCAAGAAATATAATAAGTTTTCACAGGTAAGAACCGAAAAGAAATTGCGACACTGGGACTGCCTATAAACTTGGCGGCTTGACCAGTCTAATTGTATATTCGGATGTCTGTGGTTCACATAAAACGTAACTTTGTGAATGTTACATGTAAGGGAAAGAACTAAAATAAGTTTTAAATCGACCGGCGTGTGCCGGGCCGTTTTTCCCCAAACATAAGGTACCAAGCCCTCCCCGCAATACCAACCTCTTGGTAGTTTATGGACTCCTAGTACACTCCTTTCGGGTTTAAGCCAACCTCACCGGCCCGTGGTGCATCCTGCCGAACAGCGTCTTTCTTGTTTATGGTCTCCTAGTACACTCCTTTCGGGTTTAAGCCAACCTCACCGGCCCGTGGTGTATCCTGCCGAACAGCCTCTTGGTAGTTTATGGACTCCTAGTACACTCGTTTCGGGTGTAAACCAATCTTACCGGCCCGTGGTGCATCCTGTATAAAACCAATAAATGAAACAATACGTCAATCAAATCCATACCTTTATTTTAAAAGAAGCTGTTGCCTTCCGATTTGGAGGGCGCTGGTTTAAAACCCGCAACGTACTAATGTATTTCGAATTTTTGAAATTATGTACGTTAATCCGACGCTCTTATGGGGAAGGAAACCACGTGAGGAAATCTGCGCACGCCTGCGAACAGATTCAAAGGTTGTGCGTGAAGTCGTCTGCACTGGGCCCGCGTGGACGACTTATGCCTATACCCTTACGGGTAGGCTCGTGCCCTCGGTGGTGACGTATATGAGCTGTAAATGACAACTGCAAGCTGTATGGAAGTCTGTCTTTGCAGTGAGACGTTATAAATTATGATGATGGCTCAATTCGGTCGTCTTTCACAAAATTTAGCGGTCCAATGTCCTTGCAAACGCTCTATGCCGTTATCACTCCCTTAAAAAATTCGTTTCTCTATAGAAAATACGGATTGCTACGTCACCCTTATATTCATCGAGACAAGGCTCAATATCAAACGCGTCAGACCGACCTAGTGATATTTAACTGACCTACTTCGGTTTATGAAGGCAGGAGGTTGTTTTGTTATCATGATAGTAACGGTAACATAGACAAAGGTCCGAGAAGGGTATATCTTTGGGATTATTACGTCACAAGTTATCAACTTTATCATGGTGGTCATTAATTTAGGGATATGATCTACGATCCTTCCGAACAGCCTCTTGGTATTTTATGGACTCCTAGTACATTAAAGAAACGCTGATATTAAGATTATAATTACTCATATTCAAATAAAAACAAACTATATTTACACTGTGTTTAAAGAAGGATAAAAGAAAATATTTTCCTGTTTGTACAAGGAAACTGAACTTTGTTAATAAATAAGGCAGATTCGGTTACCACGGCTTCAAATATAAAAATATTCATATGAAAGATACGCAAATAAAAAAAAAGCTTTTGCTAGTACACGCTTTGACCAAAATTAGTTTCATTCATCATCATCAGCTCACTAAACGTGCCCACTGAGGGGCACGAGCCTACCCGTATAGGCTGATTAGGCCTTAGTCGTCTACGCGGGCCCAGTGCGGGTTGGACGACTTCTCGCACAACCTTTGAATGTCTTTGGCGTGCGCAGGTTTCCACATGATGTTTTCCTTCACCGAAAGAGCGTCGGATGAAGTACATATAATTTCAAAAATTCGAAAACACATTGTTACGTGGCAGCCCTCCTGGTATTCATTAAAATAGTGAAATTACCGGGTATAAGCGACCTAAAATCTGTCGATTCGGATTATGCGTGCCGGGCAGTGTTGACGAAAAGTAATGACTACCTTCTGTTTTAACTTCCTTCAACACTGCTTCTGTCATGGTTAGGCGTATCACTTACCATCGGGTGAGCGAGCTGACCGCCCCGTTCTCTTCTAACAAAAAAATATATTGGATCTATTTTGGTAGCGTTAAAATGTTATATTTCCATTTTTAATTTCATTTGTATAATAAATGCTCCTGAGAAATATTTCCTTTCTTTCTTTGCTAACAGATAAGCAAAGACTATAATAATCCGACCGATGTACTGATGACCTGGTTATGGTGGCGGGTAGCAGATGGATGCGACTGTTAAGGATCGGTCCGCGTGGAAGTCAATAGGGGAGGCTTTCGTTCATTGGTGGACATAATAAGGCTTTAATGATGATGATGAAAGAGATTGAAGCGATACGGGAATTAATCATCATCATCAGCTCATTAAACGTCCCCACCGAGGGGCACGAGCCTACCCGTATAGGGTGATTAGGCCTTAGTCGTCCACGCGGGCCCAGTGCGGATTGGACGACATCACACACAACCTTCAAATCTCTTCGCAGGCGTGCATGAAGTTTCCTCACGATGTTTTCCTTCACCGTAAGAGCGTCGGATAACGTACATATATTTTCGAAAATTCGAAAACACATTGGTACGTGTCGGGATTTGAACCTCAGCCCTCCCGGTAGGAAGGCGACAGTCCACACCACTGAGCCACGACGCTCTTACGGGAATTAATAAAAAACTTTAATGTACGATACGACAAACAAACAAGGTTTGTCGTATCGTACATTAAGTGGCGCCATCTAGGTAGATGGCGCCACTAGCAATATTCCAGCAAAACAAGGGCTGAAATAACTCATGTTGGCGAACTATGCGCGCCAGTAAAGTTCAAATAGTTAGGATTACCCAAACAAGTTTAAACATAACCAATTCAATTTATAAGCAAAGTTTAAATCGATAAAGTCTGGAATTATTTTGGACAACCGTTTCGGGAGTAATTTTGTATTAATACATCATTATTCATTGGCGACCGCTATGGTGTAATGGTTTAGTAGTCGGCTGTTACCCAGGGGTTCCCGGTTCGATACCCGGGAATACAAATATTTCAGGGCGTGAACATCCCTGTTTGTAATAGTCTGGGTGTGTATAATATGATTGTATTTAAAAGTATCAAAATTATGTTTATATGTTGTTTACCAACAATTATACGAGGTCCTCAAAAAGCGTCGGTGGCTCAATGGTGTGGACTGTTGCCCTCTTAGCGGGATGGCTGAGGTACCTACGTAATCCGACGCTCCAACGGTGAAGGGAAAACACCGTAAGGTAACCTACGCACGCCTGCGAGGAAATTCAAAGGTTGTGCGTGAAGTCGGCCAACGTGCACTGGGCCCGCGTGGACGACTAAGGTCTAATCACCCGCGTACGGGAAAGCACGTGCTCCTCGGTGGGGATGTTTAATGAGATGATGATGATGATTAGTTGTTGGTCTCCTTCAATGCCGCTCAGTTATGATCAGGTGATTTAACCAGCAATGTCCTAAGCAAACTTGTAATAATTGCACAAAGTGATAATCACTATGCGGTTTCCCCACGGGGTTTGAATCCGAGGCACCTACGGAAGACCCAGTGTCGAGGCGCCTTGTGTTCGACATATGCTGAGTACGTGCCTTTTCAGTGATACTATTATTTTTGATGTAAATGAATGAAAGGTTTTATTATGTTTCTTTTTGTGATTTACTGTATTTTGTTATTGTAAATTTTTTCACTGAATAAATACTTACTTACTTAAAAATCATAAATTTAGAATTAGCGCGCTATCTTATATCTATGATCAAAATAGAAAATTGTCTGTGTTAGGCGTTCGTCTTATATGAAAACAGATTGCAGCGAATCTTCACGCACAGTACTCATTTTAATAAAAATCCCACTGCGTCCATAACCTGAAATTTGGTAGATTTATAAATTCTACCAAACCTACCATTTCATGCAAATAGCTTTAGCAAGGCAACGTACGCAAATTCGTGGAATTTGTCGCTAACGACTTGGTTCCGCTTGGGTGATGCCATTATGTAAAACTTCATCGTATTTACATTATATACACATATAAAATATTTTGTATGTAGCCGGCAAAATCTTCAAACGGTATGGCCACACAATAAACTAGTGGGTTAGGTGAATCTTTTGGTAATTTATGTACTCCTAGTACACAAGTTTTTCTCTCTAAACGATCGATTATTAATTGTACCGTGGTTTTGTCGACTGCTAAACAATGGTCTTCTCCATGCTGCGCCAGATATGCCGGTCCGCAGCTTTACTTATGTAGCCTCAACAGCGACCTTTCGCAAGTCATTGGTCCTGGGCGGCCCAAGCCTGCCGAGACGCGGTCTCCACTCCAGAACTCGTCTGCTCCAATGGCCATCGGTACTGCGACATACGAGACCGACCCACTGCCACTTCAACTTCATGATCCGCGCGACTAGGCCTGACCATCAGACATTTTTTTGAATGAATAAATTAGTATCCACGGACATTCACACAGCACCATCCAGCCCGAAGTTAATCGTGAAGAAGTATGGGTACTAAACAACGGATAAACACTTATATACCTTTTTTGTAAAAACATACATATTTTACATAGAAAACACCCAAACCAATACAAACAGACATGTTCATGCACACAAATGTTTGTACTGTCCAGGGATCGTACCCGGAACCCTTGCTGTAGTAGCCGACGTCTCAACTATTACACCAGGTGGGTCGTCAAATGGGTCGAATACAAACTTGCATACTTTAAAAATACACAAGTTTGTAGTCGTACAATATTTGTATTCCTAGGTAAATAATTGAAAATAGCCGATAAAACCGGTTGTCAGTAGCACGCATAACATGTTCATTCTGTAAAGCTTACCGTGATACGCGATATTAATTAAGCAATTAATTAAATATATTCATTCACAATATGAGTAGGAAGGTATTCATTCTTCATATTCAGTTTGCAGACAATGGAATTATGCTTTCATGTTATAAAATTAATGCCCGATGGCGTGAAACAATTGGATCAGACGCAGTTCCATATTAAAAATTGAAATATACAAATCTTGTTAATCGGCGCAAGCAATTAATTACATATTATATATCGTGTACATTTTTTTATACTACTTTCTTGCTTAAATTCTTTACGCAAGTGCTGGTGGTGCTTATGGTTAGCAATTTTCAGCTTTTGTGCTTTTAAACTACAGATGTCTTAAATCTAAATGAATTTATAGAAAGACAA
Organism: Leucinodes orbonalis; assembly: GCA_019425675.1. Taxonomy (NCBI): domain Eukaryota; kingdom Metazoa; phylum Arthropoda; class Insecta; order Lepidoptera; family Crambidae; genus Leucinodes; species Leucinodes orbonalis. The sequence continues at coordinate 18,365 of PQWD01011955.1, forward strand.
GTTTTAAATAAAAACTATCGTATCTTAATGTATCTTATTTTTAAGTGTTTAGGGCGTAATGTATATTACACCCTAAATACTTAAAAATAAATAATTAAAACTAAAAAATATAATTAAAATAAGTCCCTTTCGGCAAGGTTCCGAAAATACTGGCAGCGTTACCCCTTTGGATTGCCAGACTGATTCTTTGTCCAAGGTAGCTGCCAGATCTTCGGTCACCTGTGACGTCGACTAACCTTTTGGAAATTTCTTTGAAAGCACTAGGACCCCACGGATCAAGGGTCTCGACACCGAACGGAACAGAATTAAAAATTGTCTTAAACTACATTGTGAGGTGGCAGTTGGCACTAATTATGCACTCATTTTGCACAATTGTTTTCATCGGGACAAAATCCAAAAATCGTTAACTGTCCTGCCCCGAAGGATGACGTGATTTCTGAAAGTAAAGCTACTGTTCTCCGTATATGCCGCACTGCGCTCGACACTAGAGACAACAGATGTTAGGTCTCTTATACCCGGTAATTACACAAGCTACAGTGTCCTCATCCCGAAACCCAAAAGTGCATAACACTCCTGTTTCACGGACGATATCAGGCACTGCGGTAGTAAATACCTAGGCCCTAGACGACGATGATGATCAAGTGCTGGTAAATGATACCGCCCTGCTTGTTTGCCTAACGATGAAATAAAATAAAAATTTGTAACGGTGTTTCTGGCTGAAGACATATTTGATTAAGTAACTTTAAATATTCAGAATGATTTTATTTGTAATTGGAAAACACATTTTTTGTCTGTATGTCATTAACGTAAAACAGTGTCCCCATTTTGCGTTAGGCATTCCGGATTTAGTAAGAAAATTAAAGTTACCGACATAGTCCGCCGGATCAGCAAGTTGAAGTGGCAGTGGGCTGGTCACGTATGTCGCAGAACCGATGGCCGTTGGAGCAGACGAGTTCTGGAGTGGATACCGCGTCTTGGCAAACGTAGCGTAGGACGCCCTCTGGCCCGATTGTCCGAGGCTGGATGAGAAAAGCGGAGGATCGGGATATCTGGCGCTTAATGGGGGTGACCTATGTCCAGCAGTGGACTGCGATAAGTTGAATAGATAGATAGATTCCGGTCTTATAGAAAGGAAGAAAAAAATCTTTATTCAAATAAATCTGTTACAGATACTTTTGAATCATCAATTGTTATTATTATCATTTTTTGTGACTCTACCACCGGTTCGGAATAAGTAGGACACTCATTTTCGCCAGTCAATACATAAATTACTTAGTTATAAAAATCCTTTATAATAATCTGAAGTTACTAAAAATAATTCATAACGACTAGCACACTGAGTAAATTTGATGATATTACGGGCGCAAGGTCGCAGGCTTAATTGGTTGCTAGGCAACGCTCGACGCCATGTTGGCTCCCCGACAATCTTGACTCTAGCAATCTAGTATATGATACTTTGTGATTTTTCATACGTTATAAATAAACTGTTGTTATAAGAGAGTTAGTTACATTTAATTTTCATCATCATCAGCTCATTATACGTCCTCACCGAGGGCACGAGCCTACTCGTATAGGGCGTTTAGGCCTTAGTCTATACGGGCCCAGTGCGGATTGGACGACTTCACGCTCAACCTTTAAATCTTAACGCAGGCGTGCGCAGGTTTCCTCACGATGTTTTCCTTCACCGTAAGAGCGTCGGGTAACGTACATATGCTTTCGAAAACTCCATAACACATTGGTACGTGGCGGGACTTGAACCTGCGTCCTCCCGGTTGGAAGGCAAGAGTCCACACCATTACGCTCTATATAACTAACTATATTTAACATTAGCCTAATGAATTGGAAGCTACGTTCAAACCCCATTAGATTAATGACTAAAGTGTGTCCGCATTAAAACGATCATAGTGAAATTATAGCACGCAATACCCTAGTGAAAATTTATGCTACGATTACTTCGCGTATGAAATTAACCAATTGCTATAGTTAAGTACTACGTCCACTGGTGAAGAGAAGTGAGACACTTCTTAAAGGATTTCAAATTATATTATATGTAAATGGAATTCTCTATACAAAAACTCAAATCCGAAGTGATCACTAATTATTAGTGGTAGACTGAATACTGAGTCGTTTAGGTAGGTACCACCGCAGTGCCAGATATCGTCCGGTGAAATAGTGTTATGCACTTGTGGTTCGGTATGAGGGCACTGTAGCTAGTGAAATTACCGGGTATAAGAGACCTAACATCTGTTGTCTTGGGTGTCGGGCGCAGTGCGGCATTGATGGGAAATAATAACTGTCTATCAGTTGTTGGTCTCCTTCAATGCCGCTCTATCATGGTCAGGCGTATCATTTACCATCCATCCAGCATCCTGAGCATCCTGTACAAAATAATAACATAAAAAAATCATCTTTTGAAAAAATCAAGTGCTGGTTAGATTTACATCAAGAGTTACTTACTTGAAGTAATAAGAACAATACTTTTTACCAAAATATGTATTTTTTTACTAAAGACTTTTTTAATGGACTTTTTTTTATGTTGGCAGCGGGTAACCCCGTACACCTACACCGGAGAAATGGCGAGCGCAGATGGCTCTGAGCCTAAATTAATAATTACATTATGTTATGCAACGAACCTTAAGCCGACCTAGAGTGGGATTAAGTTTATTCCGGCTAGTCTCTAGAACGGCTGTGCTGCGATATTGACCAATGTTATTCTGTACATATAAAGGTGTACACCACCCGTGCCTCAAAAACGAACCGCAAAAGAGATTACAGTTGTAGGCTCTTTGTTTAAGTGAATGTACGCTCATTCGAAATATGTGTATGTGTGCTGTCGGTGCATTCGGAACTCTTTTTTCGGTTGTTTTGTGAGCATATCACGAATCTATACTTCTTACATCATTTTCATTTTGACGGGGATTTAGTTGTAGACAGCTATTAAGGTTTTTTCTGACTACTGCTGTTGACCACAGATGGCCTTTACCTGTCATTTACCTTTACCAGAGTGCAGATATATCTTAGCGTAAGAAGTAATTCAGTCTACTTTTATTCCCACGTGGACGAAGTTGCGGCCACAGCTTAAATGAATAATAGATAATTGTTTTTTGAATTTCAGCAATCTTGTTATTAAGATGTTAATTATTTTACTTCGTAATTTTTGTTTTGACGGATTAATTATTTAATGTTTGGAGTTTGCCAAAGTTAGAACAGGGTAACTTAGACGCTGCTGATTTGTACATTTGAGTAAGTCACCGTTTCTGACTGCTTGGAAAAAACTGCTCTCAGTTTTTCCTTGTCACGTCAGCTATCTGTCAGTGAAAGGTCTATCAAAATCGGTCAAGCCGTACCAGAGATTAGCTTGAACACTCAGAAATAAATATATCTTTGAACAAAGGCTATTTTGGTATAGTTATGTTTGTACCTATGGTTTTTAACACAGATTTCCCAATACAAGAGATGGGGCAAGCCGCGTTTTTAAGTGCGACAAATGTAAGCTCAACGAGCATACACTGGCTGCCAGTTTACGCTCTGTGAGACGAGTCAAGACGCACGAATATTAGAAGAAATTACCATTTTTTCCCAAAATGCCATCCTGTGCAATTGTAACATGCCATCATCGCAATGAATCAGTAAATTTACCAAGAAATATAATAACTTTTCACAGGTAAAAACCGAAAAGAAATTGCGACACTGGGACTGCCTATAAACTTGGCGGCTTGTCCAGTCTAATTGTATATTCGGATGTCTGTGGTTTTTAACTACTCTTGCTCTCTAGGTATGATGGGCGGGGAAGGGATTGGGATTAGTGGTGAATGCACTATAGTGGCTTAAAAAAGTCGGTGGCTCATTGGTGTGGACTGTTGCCTTCCCATTAGAAGGGTGCAGGATCAAACCCCGCCATGTATTAATTTATTTTCGAATTTTCGAAATTATATGTACGTTTATTCGACGTTGAAGGAAAATATCGCGAGGATACCTGCGCACGGCTATGAATTAATTCAAAGGTTGTGCGTGTAATCAGCCGATCCGCACTGGGCCCGCGTGGACGACTAAGGCCTGTACACCTTGTACGGGACATTTGACGGGCTGATGATGATGATGTAAAGATAATGGGCTTGCTCTTAAACACACACACACTATCTTGGTGGAATTGATGGAGTTAGCTTGTCTAGAAAAAGCGTACGTTTTTGAATGCCACGTGTTGATCTAAATCACTACTGCTGTTAGCCGCAGATGGCCTTTACAGCCACAGTGCGGATTGGCCGACTTCACGCACAACCTTTGAATGTCTTCGCAGGCGTGCGCAGGTTTCCTCTCGATGTTTTCCTTCACCGTAAGTAAGGTCGACGGATAACGTACATATAATTAAGAAAATTTTAAAATGCATTGGTACGTGGCGGGATATAAACCTGCACCCCCAGATCAAAGGCAACTGCTGAGCCACCGACTCTCTTGTTATTTTTTTATTATCCATAATATAAAAATGAATTCCTGAATGTGTTGCTAAGCACGAATCTCGATAACTGCCGAACCGATTCCGCTCATTCTTTTTTTAGAAAATTCCTTGAAGTATAAGGATAATAATTATTCTTACTATGAGAAAGTTTAAAGAAGTACTGAAAATGTCTAAAAATAATACCTTTCTTAGACAAAAGATTCGTAAGAATACCTACTTAAAAATCAATTTGAAATTTAATACCAATCATAATGGTAAAGTGTAAGTGTAGGCGATCTGCAAAAGTAAAATAGTACGGCGATAGTATCGAATCGTGTCTAGGTAACACGAAGTTCGCGAAGTCAGCTAGTAAATAAAAAAAGCACTGTTTTTTTAAGCAGAGTTATGATTTGCATAAATAGAATGCACGCCACTGCTTATTAGTAAGATACCTAAGACGAGGCCGTATAGTTTATACCACAAACATCTCAATATTCAATAAGAGCTCCGGTGAATTTTCGAAAAATATATGTACGTTATCCGACGCGCTTACGGTGAAGGAAAACATCGTGAAGTAATCTGCGCACGCCTGCGAAGGGATTCAAAGATTGTGCGTGAAGTCGTCCAACCCGCACTGGGCCCGCGTGGACGAGCAAGGCCTAATCACCCTATACAGGTGGACTCGTGCCCCTCGGTGGGGACGTTTAATAAGCTGATGATGATGAAAAAGATAACTATGTCTTCTTTCTTTCAGGACATCGACTATGAAGGCTTCCGATGGTTTCTGGACACGTTCCTTGAGGTATCAACTCCTGATGAACTCTCCAGGTAAGTTATCACTACATAGTATACAACAAAATCGCTTTTCTGTCTCTCATCATTACAGCCCAATTATTCCACTGCTGAACGAAGCCTCCCCTAATGATTTCCACGCGGACCGATCCCTTGCAGTTGACATCCATCTGCTACCCGCCACCTTAACCAGATCATCCGTCCATCTGGTTGGGTCGGCCTACGCTTCTTTCCGTTACGTGGACGCCACTCGAGAACCTTTCCGCCCCATCGGCCATCGGTTCTACGCACTATGTGCCCTGCCCACTGCCACTTCAACTTGCTAATCCTCTGGGCTATGTCGGTCACCCTAGTTCTCCTACGGATATCATCGTTTCGGATTTTATCGCGTAGGGAGACACCTAACATAGCCCTCTCCATAGCACGCTGAGCAACCTTGAGTCTATTCAAGAGGCCCTTAGTGAGCGACCACGTTTCGCTTCCGTATGTCATAACTGGCAACACACACTGGTCAAAGACCTTCGTCTTGAGACACTGAGGTATTTTGGACGAAAAGATCTGCCTTAACTTCCCGAACGCTGCCCATCCTAATTGGATTCGACGAGAAACCTCCTTCTCGAAGTTGGACCTACCCATTTGGACTACCTGTCCCAGGTACACATATTCGTCAACAACTTCGAGGACAGAACTTCCAACTGATATCGGTATAGGTACGACATGGGCATTAGACATGACTTTCGTCTTGTCCATGTTCATTTTAAGACCCACCTGTTGAGAAGCTCCGTCTAGGGTTTCGAGCATAGTGCTTAAATCCTCCATGGATTCTGCCATGACTACTATATCATCGGCAAATCGAAGATGAGTGATGTACTCGCCATTCACGTTGATGCCAAGTCCTTTCCAATCGAGCAGCTTAAACATATCTTCCAACGCAACTGTGAACAGTTTCGGAGATATAACGTCTCCCTGTCTCACTCCTCGGTGCAATTGGATAGGTTGTGTAAGCTCTTCATGTACACGGACTGACATAGTAGCGCTCTCGTACAGACATCTCAATACTTCGATATAGCGAAAGTCAATATGGCACCGTTGGAGGGCCTGAAGCACAGCCCAAGTCTCGATCGAATCAAAGGCTTTCTCATAGTCCACAAACGCCAAGCATAATGGCCGGTTATACTCTCTAGTCTTCTGTATAACCTGCCGCAGCGTATGTATGTGGTCTATGGTGCTGAAGCCTTTGCGGAACCCGGCTTGTTCGGGGGCTGGAAATCATCAAACCTACGCGCGAGACGGTTCGTGATGACTCTGGAGAACAACTTGTAAATGTGGCTCAATAGCGTGATGGGTCTATAATTCTTCAGCAAGGTTTTGTCGCCTTTTTTGAAGAAAAGCACCACCACGCCATTGCTCCACGCCTCTGGCGTCGCACCCTCACGGATCACGGAATTAAAGAGCTTCTGAAGGGTCTTAAGCACTGGCGTGCCACCTGCTTTCAAAAGTTCTGCGGTAATTCCGTCTTCTCCGGGGCCTTATTTCGCTTAAGTTGTTTCAGAGCCATCCTAATCTCGCTCAAGGTGACTTCCGGGATATCCTCAGATAAATGTCGGGTTAACTTAGCTCTCGGGTCTTCGGCTAAGCTTGAAGCGGGAATCTGTGTAGCGGTATATAACTCGCTGTAAAACTTCTCAATCTCCCTCAAAATCTCTGGTTTAGATGAGACTACATTTCCACTGTTGGTCTTCAGACTAGTCAGCTGGCTTTGCCCAACAGACATGTTCCTTGCAAACACCTTGGAACCCCTGTTCCGTTCGATCGCCTCTTTAATACACTTTGTATTAAAGCGACGAATATCGCGTCGCAAGGAGCTGGATATACGTCTATTAAGCTGCCGGTATTGTGACGCGTCGTCTGAAGACTGCAGTTTCATCTGTCGTCTTGTCGCCATGAGATCGAGAGTCTGTTGAGATAGTTTATTGGGTCTTAATTTGCGTTGTCCCTTGCAAAACTTAGACCCAACTGTTTGCAGAGTTTCCACTAGCCCGCTATTTATATCGTCCACTGTTACGCAGCTCTCTAGGCATTCAAAGCGATTCTGCAGTTCGAGTTGAAAGCTCTCGGGGTTATTGATTTGAAGCACGTTAGGTCGGAGCGTAGACTTCATCAGGCGAGACCTCTCCAGTTGAACATTAATATTTAACGTGCCTCTTACCATACGGTGATCGCTACCGGTTTTCACCCTGGCGATCACAGAGACGTCGTTAAATATATGTCTTCTGGTTCATGATGAAGTCAATCTCATTTCGTGTGGAACCATCGGACTCAACCAAGTCCACTTCCTCTGGACAGGAAGGTTGAATACGTACAGAACTACGTACGAACATCGTCGCTTGGGTCAGCCTAAATAAAAATGTATGCGTTCCATAGTGAGCGCAATAACCATGTTATTTGTTCGCAAAGTTGGTCCACGTTACGTGAAAACTTAGGCCGAACCCCGACCAGATGGACTGATGAACTGGTTAAGGTGACAGGTAGCAGATGGATGTCAAATGCTAGGGACAGATCCGCGTGGAAATCATTAGGAGTTGCTTTCGTTCAGCAGTGGACATTTTAGGTGTAATGATGATGATATAATAAATACAAATTTTTAATATAATGTTTTATTTTATTGGTTATATTTTTTTTATTTAATATACATTTATAATAAGGCCATAGATTAAAGTACAAGTTATCCAATAAATATTTTTGTTTATTTCCAGGCATTTATTCTTGTCATTCGTGCGAAGAGACCGGAGACCAGCGCTTCGGGAGATGGCCGCTGCCAGCTCTGCAGCGGCCTGTGCTGCTGTCACGGCTCACGCTGATCATCAGGTATCTCTTATCATCTCATCATCATCATTTCCGAGCCAATGAGTATAAGTTTGTACTCTTTCAACGACGCGTTTTCATAACTTGTTTAATTAATAATTTTATGTTACGTTTATACAAAATTTAGATTTTCATAAGCGCCTCCTGTTTCCAGGGCAAGCTAAGTCTAGCCTCCAAGATCCATGGGCTAGCAGAGAGGTTGCAGCAACTCGGCAGGAGTTCGGGGGACTCTGTTGATGGAGACAAGGGTTCCAGGAGTAGAACAGGTGCGTGGAAAATCTTTTCCAATAAAATCTATTGCAAGTTTAAACTGAGCAAAAATAGGGATACTATGGAAACTGTTCAAAGTCAGAGTAAAAATAAATTTATTCATTTTAAATTAATAATGTTTTTTCTTGGTATTACGTATACGGGACGGTGAGTTCACTTACCTGGTTATATGACTATGACAGCTGCAGTATTGAAGGAAGTGAATAATAGTCATCATCATCAGCTCATTAAACGTCTCCACCGAGGGGCACCAGCCTACCCGAATAAGGTGATTAGGCCTTAGTCGTCCACGCGGGCCCAGTGCGGGTTGGACGACTTCACACCCAACCTTCGAATCTCTTCCAGCGCATGAGGGTTCTCACGATGTTTTCCTCACCGTAAGAGCAGTCGATAACTAATATATTTTCGAAAATTCGAAAACACATTGGTACGTGTTGGGATTTGAACCTCAGCCCTCCCGGTAGGAAGGCGACAGGCCACACTATTGTGCCACCGACGCTCTGAATAATAGTAGGTAGACATTATTTTTCCGTCAACACTGCCCTGCGCCAGTCACTCGAAACGACATCTTAGGTCTCTCATACCCGGTAATTTAAATAGCTACAGTGCCCCCATCCCGAAATATAGATATGCAGAACCCTTGTATTTCACGGGACGATATATGACACTGCGATGGTGGTACCTATACGACTCAGACTATCTATAGTCTGTTTTTTTTTACCCGTGGAGTAATTTGACATTTCCAGTGTTGCACAGTTCTGACTGTTTTTAATAGTGATGTACTTCAATCGGTAAATTAGAGATTAACGATTTTATTTTATGATGTGATAAAAATTCCTGATTTATAAATGATTTCCACATATTTCTTATGAAAATTTAGGTCAATATGTGACAAAAAAATTGGGTGACCAGTATTGAAAAGTCACGTTGCAAATCTTGTGAGGAACAAAGGTAAGTAATCTTTCGTATTAATATTTATCGTTAAAAAGGTAGATGTTTATTTCATTTACGAGTGCCCCAAAAACGACTGAACCGGTTTCAATGAAATTTTGGAAGTACGGATGGAACGAAACGTGACCGCGATATCCACATGGAAATAGGTACTTAGACTAAATTAATTTAAAATTAAATAAACTTAAAATAAAACATAATGATTAAATTTTAAGAGTATATACATTTGTAATTATTGATTATATTTTTATTGTAAAAAAATTGCTTGTGCAAATATTTGTTTAGTTCAATTTTACGATATCCGTACTAATATTATAAATGTGAACGATGAGTAACGCTGTCTGTCTGTTTGTTACGCTTAACGGGTTTCATTGAAATTTGCTATGGTGATAGATAGTAACCAAGAATAGGTTTTACGCTACATTTTTTTTAATTTTAACTTCCCACTTCTCTCAAATGGGGTCGGAAGTTTGTATGGAAAGTTCCGCAATTTTTGAAGTAGAACGCTAAAATGTTGTATGCAGATTATTTGTCATAAAAGAAAACTACAACCTTTTTTTTTCTAAAATACTCCCCCAAAGCCTTCAAAAAGGGGTGGAAATAGTATATGCGAATTTTTGCAGTTTTAAAGGTAGGAAGCTAAAAAATGGTATGCGCACTGTTTGTCACAAACGATAAATCTTGCATATTGCGTAGTTCCCAAAAGCAGAAGAGGGGGGAGAAGAACAGAACTTTTCGAAATTTACAAATTTAGGTGCTCAACTTAAAGACGTATGATTTCGTGTACAAATCAACTCTTGCAGATTTTTTTTAAATTAACTTTCAAAAGTGGGGATATTATACCGGAAATAGGGATATTAGCCGTAACCTTGACATAACATTAATGTGATAGTATAGACATATATAACTAGCAAATTATAAAAGCTTATTTTGATAACAGTAATATTTTTGTTGTATAACTTCAATTAAGAACATTTGCACATCGAATGTCGATAGAGTATGTCGGAAGCACTAATCTCAACAACAACTTGTACCATATTCCAGCAAATAAATAAATTATTATTATTATAAATTTCTCAGTTTTCAAAGGTTAAAGATTCATATGCCTCATGAAAATAATACAGAATCTGTTTTTTCACAAATCCACCCCCAGTCTTAAAAGTATGAGGGAACTTGACAAACGAATTTTCGCAGTTTTCAAGGTAGGAAGCTAAAAATTAGTATACAGACCACTTTTCATCAACAAAAATATGCGGCATCATTTGCATTTTCACAAGTTTACCCCTAACAATTTTAAATAGGACTTTTCGTAGTATTCAAGGTAGGAAGCTAAAAATTGGCATGCAGACTTTTTCCCTTCGACAAAAAATGGATATACATACTAATATTATCATCATCATAACATCGGAATAAAAAGAAGCCTATGTGAGAAAGGTCTCCGGCTCTAGACCATCACTGTACTAAATTTGATCAAAATTTGTTCAGAAGTTAAGGCGTAAAATAATCGCCTTTATAATATTAAGAAGAAGGGATTACTACGTAAGTATATTAAAATAAAACCTACGGTTTAACTGATTAAAAATTTCGTGCGCTAATAAAAAAATGTCAGGCATTTTCTAAGCATGATTTCAACTAGAAAAGTCTAATAATTGTTAAACGTACGGCTTAAAATTAAACATTAAAATTACTAAATTCGATTTCTGACTATTTGACTTAGTTTCGAATTTATCTCCATCCATTTTTTTGTCTCCAGTAATAAAAACAGAATTTTTCGATTGAAACTGGTTTTGCGTAAAGCACTATTAAATTTAAGTTGGTATCATTAATTTAGAGTTTGACATTAGGGATTGTCAAATTACTCCATGGGTATAAAAAACAGACTATATTACTAGGTATTAACAGGTTGCACGGGTAAGCTTTGAGCTTTGAGTCCCAAAAAATTTCTGGATTCACTATCATCTCGTCATGGTTTTAAAACAATATCAAGTCGACGACCCATTTGGTGATGTGGTTAAGACGTCGACTGCAATACCAAGGGTTCCGGGTTCGATCCCCGGGCAAAACATACATTTGTGTTTGAACATGTCTGTTTGTAATGGTCTGGGTGTTTTCTATGTATAATATGTATGTGTTTACACAAAAAATGTATATAAGTATATTTATCCGTTGTTTAGTACCCATAATACAGGCTTCACGCTTAACTTGGGGCTAGATGGCGCTGTGTGAATGTCAGTGGATATTTATTTATTTAATGGTTGTTCGTTTGTTTCCAGGAAGTGTTCACCCAATGTTCACCGTGACCACTCATCCTTCGTACTCTTCCCACGAGCTCTGCCTCGACCGGAGACACGAGACCAGCCCCAGCCACAGCCAGATGTCCAGGAACTCTAGCAGGAAGAGCAGCAACTCTTTAAGGGTGAACCAGTCTACTAAGATCGAAGGTAACTTGCTACGAAGTTCCTAGATTTTTTAATGTTATAAATTGTACAGGATGATCAGGATGCTCACCTGATAATAGGTCATGACAGTGCGGTATTGAAGGAGACCAACAAATGATAGGCAATTATATATATTATATATCTCCATCAACGCCGCACTGCGCCCGTCACCCGATACGACAGATGTTAGGTCTCTTATACCCGGTAATTTGACTAGCTACAGTTACCTTATCCCGAAACACAGAAGTGCAAAACAGGTCTATTTTATAGGACGATATCTAGCATTGCGGTGGTACCTACCTAGACGACACAGTACCGAGTCTACCACCTAGTATTATTATTTGGGTTTTGAGGACTATTCAGGCTTATACAGACCTGTAGTCACTTCGACCTAGAAGATCTTTTGTGACTCACTCCTCTTTTAGAGTTCTACCACCTAGTAACTGCTTATACACTTTGAGAGCACGGAAACTAGTGTAATTACCCGGGTACGAGGGACTTAATATCTGTCGTCTCGGGTGACATGCGCATTGTAGTGTCTGTAAAAAAATATTATATCTTCCTTGAGCACTGCATCTGTCACGGTCAGGCGTATCACTTACCACCAGTACCGTTCACTTCACGCTATAAAAACATTATTTGTAAGTATACTATGTAGGTATACTATTTGGTGTAATGGTTGAGACGTCGGCTGCTACACCAAGTGTTCCGGGTTCGATCCCCGGGCAGTACAAACATTTGTGTGCATGAACATACCTGTTTGTTGGTCTAGGTGTTTTATATGTATCATATGTATGTATTTACAAAAAAAAAGTATGTAAGTATGTTTATCCGTTGTTTAGTACCCATACTATAGGCTTCACGCTGAACTTGGGTCTAGATGGCGCTGTGTGAATATCAGTGGATATTTAATTATTTCTACTTTTGTAGCTCGCTTTATATGGTTTTTCAGACTTCAAGCACCTAATGCGTCGACCGTCAACAATCGAGGTCCATACAGCTAGAGTGTCCCTCAAAGACATCGTCTGCTACCTCTCACTACTGGAAGCTGGAAGACCTGAGGATAAGCTGGAATGTAAGTCTTTAGCCTTGACCTCTAACCCTTTGAGACGCCTTTAGGTGCCATTTTCGGCGTTCAGTGGGTTAACCTTCAACCCTTTGACCGCCAGAGACGCCACAAAAAATGGATTATCCATTGTGTCTTGATTCTTGGCGGTCGAAGGGTTAAAAAGTAGCGTTGATCCTGGCAATTATGGCAGTTCATGTTTTGGTATCTTCGTAGGACTAAAGTTAATATTGTGTAATATGCTTTAGTATTCATGTTTTTTTGTAACGGATGAGAAGTTATCTACTACACCAAAGGTTCCGGTTCGATCCTTGGGCAGTACAAATATTTGTGTGCATGATGTCTGTTTATAAAATGGTCTTGGTGTCTTCTATGTATTATTTTATTTTATAAGTTTTTTTACAACCCATTTGGTGTTGCGGTTGAGACGTCGACTGCAACCCCAAGGGTTCCGGGTTCGATTCCCGGGCAGGACAAACATTCGTATGCATGAACATGTCTGTTTGTAATGGCCTGGGTGTTTTCTATGTATAATATGTATATATTTATAAAAAAATGTATATAAGTATGTTTATCCGTTGTTTAGTACCCATAATACAGGCTTCACGCTTAACTTGGGGCTAGATGGCGCTGTGTGAATGTCAGTGGATATTTATTTCCTCTTGGCTTCGTAACCAACTGCTAAATCGTTGTGCCTCATATTTCAGATGATGATAGGCCTATGCCCTCCAATGGGACGTTAAAGGCTGACGATGAATTATTTTTTTTCATTAACAGTTATGTTCCGGTTATACGACACCGATGGCAATGGAGTGTTGGACACCAACGAGATGGACTGCATCGTGAACCAAATGATGACCGTGGCAGAGTATCTGGGCTGGGAGACCTCGGAGCTTAGACCTGTGAGTACAATAGTATCGTACCTGCAGTAGCGTGCACAAAGAACATGAGTAGGGTATGCAAAGTGAGTGACAATTGGAAATAAAAAACAATTTTTATATTTTTATGACAATTTTTTTTTTTTTTTTTCAAAAAATAATATTTTTAGAAAAAAAAATTTTTTGAAAAAAAAAAAAAAATTTTTTTTGCCACTGCAGGTAGAATAGGTACAATAGTACCTATCATACCTGCAGTGGCGTGCACAGAGAATATGAGTAGGGTAAAGTGAGTGACAATTGGAAAAAACAATTTATGTTTTTGTCAAATTGAGTGCTGCTGATGACAGCAGATCGCCTATGGTTTCAAATCTGTAGAGGAAAATGAGCGAATAAGTGGGAATCATTTAATATGGCGATTTTCCGGGTTGTCTGGACGCACAGGGTATGCACTGCTTATTTGCATATGTACCCAGTCTACCACCTAGAAATCCAACTCTACCAACCCCAACTTGAAGTAATCAACAAATTCTACATATCAGTTAATAAACAATAAACATAGTAATAGGTATCACGGACAGTCCTCTGTGCAGAGCGTGCATGGAGGAGGAGGAAACGGTGTCGCATGTGCTTCTTAGGTGCACAGGCGTGGCCCAGATCCGCAAGAAGATTATCGGCTCACCGGTAACAGTCGCGGATGCCCTGAGGAGACCGGGAAGACTCATCTGTTTTTGGAGGGAGGTGGGCTGGCTGGAATGACCAGAGGGCCGACACGGCTTACGCACAATGGTCCACTACACGGACCGAACCCTGTAACATAGAACATAGATAAACAATAGTCATTGGTTTCCGTCAACACTGCACAAGTGATATGCCTGACCACGACGAAGCGGCAATAATTGAGACCAACAACTGATAAACATTTATGATTCTCCATCAATGCCGCACTGCGCCCGACACCCGAGACGACAGATGTTAGGTCTCTTATACCCGGTAATTTTACTAGCTAATGTAATGCAACAAAAAACTCACTTATTTTTGGAATTATTTTTTGCCAGATTCTCCAAGACATGATGGTTGAAATAGACTACGATGCAGACGGCACGGTCTCATTAGACGAATGGAAAAGAGGGGGGTAAGTTGTATCTTGATTATTATGCTTTATACCAGTGGTTCCCAAACTTATTTTGTCTACTGCCCACTTTGAGAATAAATATTTTTTTAGCGCCCCCATTTTTTCACCTATTTAAAAACCACTATAACTTCAAATTGAATTAATTAATTATGAATTAATCATTTTCTTTCTGGGTCTCTTACCGCCCCCCCTGCAGCGCCCACAAGGGGGCGTTATCGCCCACTTTGGGAAAGACTGCTCTATACCCTGTGTTACTTGGAAGTCGCCCGCTTGTGTTTAAAATAAATGAAATTGATCGATTACCAAACAACCTGTAATTTTTAAGAATATACAGGATGTTTGGCGTATGGACCGACAGGATTATTTGGTGGTTGGGGGGTCTTACGCTACTTTTCCACGGTAGACGCAATGTTTTAAATGTCACTGTAGTTGAGATCATCATCATCAGCTCATTAAACGTCCCCACCGAGGGGCACGAGCCTACCCGTATAGGGTGATAAGGCCATAGTCGTCCACGCAGGCCCAGTGCGGATTGGACGACTTCACACACAACCTTTGAATCTCTTCGCAGGCGTGCATGAAGGTTTCCTCACGATGTTTTCCTTCACCGTAAGAGCATCGGATAACGTACATATATTTTCGAAAATTCGAAAACACATTGGTACGTGTCGGGATTTGAACCTCAGCCCTACCGGTAGGAAGGCGACAGTCCACACCATTGAGCCACCGACGCTCTCTGTAGTTGAGATATGACATTTTTATTATTTTCTTTAAATATCCAAATTCATGCCTTTGATTCATATAGTGATCGGGACGGTCAGCTCGCTCACCTGATGGTAAGTGACACGCCTGACCATAACAGAGCAGTCTTGAAGAAAAACAGTCACGCACGAGCGGATGTTAGGTCTCATATACCCGGTAATTTCACAGTGCTCTTATACCGAAACTAAAGTGCTAACGCCTGACCATGACAACGCGGCATTGAAGGAGACCAATAACTGATCGACAGTTATTATTCTCCATCAATTCCACACTCCAACACTAGAGACAACAGATGTTAGGTCTCATCCAGTTATTTCACTAGCTACAGTGCCCTCATCCCGAAACACATAAGTGCATAACACTCGTGTTTCACGGGACGATATCTGGCACTGCGGTGGTACCTACCTAGACGACTCAGTACCGAGTCTACCACCTAATAAATATTGTGTGTGATGACGATTTAATGTAACATTGTGCTAATAATACATTCTATAACTTACAGAATGACAACCATACCACTCCTAGTTCTGCTTGGGCTGGACACAAATGTAAAAGAGGACGGCGAGCATGCTTGGAGGTTGAAGCATTTCAGTAGACCGGCTTACTGCAACCTCTGTCTGAACATGCTGGTCGGGCTCGGCAAAAAGGGACTTTGTTGTATATGTAAGTAGAGTTTAGAATCGATTTCGGTTTTTTCCTGGTTTTCAGGGGCACGAGTCTACCCGTAACGGGTGTATATTCTTTATTCGTCCACCTTTGAATCTCTTCGTAGGCGTGCGCAGGTTTCCTCACGATGTTTTCCTTCGCCGTAATTCGTATTAGGATTTATTAATTAGTAATTGTTTAAGTTGTAAGAATTTTAGTAGTGTGTGTAAGCTACCTTCCTGATACATAGACATAAGTTAGTATATAAGCGTAGTTTTAAGTCATTTGATATACAATATACTCGGAGTGCACCCCGATTACATAGTTTTATTCAGTCTCCCGGTCCCCACATTGAAATTATATCGTTAGTTTCGTTTCTTAATATACCACATTGGTCGTCAAAGTCGGGTTTTTTTCGGAATCACTTATCTCTGTTGGCCGCAGGTAGCCTTTACAGCTTCACCGGACAATTGGCGAGCGCAGATGGCTCTTAACCACAAAGTCGGTAATTTCGGTAACCCAAATCTATTCTTTCACAGTCTGCAAGTTCACAGTCCACGAGCGGTGTGTGCAACGAGCGCCGGCTTCATGTATCGCCACTTATTCCAAGTCGAAGAGGGCTTCAGCGGCGCTGGCACACCACTGGGTTGAAGGTAAGGAAAAGAGTTGTTTATGTTATAATTGTACAGGATGGCCTGGACGTTCACGTGGACGTAAGTGACACGCCTGACCATGACAGAGCGGCATTGAAGAAGACCAACAACTGATAGATAGTTATTATCCTCCATCAATACCGCACTGTGCCCGTCACCTGAGACATCAGATGTTAGGTTAGGATATAAGATATCCGGTAATATCACTAGCTACAGATAGTTTTAGTTAGTACCAAAGTATATTAATGACTTATATGGGGGAGACCTATGTCCAGCAGTGGACTGCGATAGGTTGAATAGGATGGCAAGGCGACAGACCAATACCGGGGCAGGAAGATGACGCGCCTTGCGTAGAGTATCCCGATTGGTCAATAGCACGCTTCACGCTTTTAAAAGTCGCCTTCTGCACAGGTCAGTGAGCCTGATTAGTTGGGTACCTACTTTTGTATGTCCCAAAAAAAGAGAATGAAAAAGATGTGCTTAAGAGCAATGACGTAAAAAAGTATGAATTCGTGATATGCTCACAAAACAATCGAAAAAAGTGTTCCGAAGCAGTGACCGCACACATATACTTCGAATGAGCGTACATTTACCTAAACAAAGGAGTCCAAACTGTACTCTCTTTGGCGGTTCGTTTTTGAGGCACGCATGGCGTTTCTACGTTTATATATACAGAATATCAATGCTTAAGAGACACATGAAACGCTTTAATCTCAATCGTGGTGAACAGTGAACACCAAGGGGTTTGAGTTCGAGAAGAACCTTAGTAGTAGAAGCTAAGCGAGACAGACGATCTCGAGGCCCGACAACCTGCGGTCATCCATTGTAATTATGTTATAAAATAATAATAATAAACATTTATTTGCATAAAAACATGGTCAATACATTTTTCAGGTCTTATGAACTAATTGGCGAACATACATATTTTATCGATCTATCGATGTGCAAATGTTTCGTCGTCATGCCATTAATTTATGTTATTCTTAATTAAACTATGTAAAAATTCATTAATATTAAATGCAGTACGAAATTTAACAATTCTATACTAATATATAAAGCTGAAGAGTTTGTTTGTTTGTTTGAACGCGCTAATCTCAGGAACTACTGGTTCGATTTAAATAATTCTTTCAGTGTTGATAGCTTATTTATCGAGGAAGGCTATAGGTTATATATCATCACGCTACGAGTAATAGAAGCGGAGCAGCAATGAAGAATGTTTCAAAATCGGGAGTATTTTTCATACTGGGAGCTTCCGCTGCGTACGCTGAGTAAACGTTTAAAGTTTCACAAAGTCATGTATGAGAGTATTGTTGTCCTTTTAAAGGTCTACAAAAAAGTCCGCGACAGCATATGTCTATCTTTTAAGGTTAGCTCACTATAAATATTTTTGCCTAAAAATTCTGAAATTGACCCCGAAACCTTTAAAGTTGGAGGGAGGGGAAATCCTATGTATAGTGATAAATGTAAGTACCGTGTTATCCGAATTTAATGCGAGTGAAGCCGCGGGCAAAAGCTAGTCATTAATAATGTGAGAATGTCATTAAAGTACATGCGAGGTCATAATGTCAACTAAAAAAAACAATAATAATATAATAGGTCAAACTAAGTAATATAATGTCAAGTTAGTATATAAAATAAGTTAGAAATTTAAGACAAAATGTTTTATGGGTCTATCGCGGCAGTACGGTATCACGGGTTTGAAGGCGTGCTGACTTGAAATACTTGTGGGCGCACATTTACTGCAAAAAATGGCTATGCGAGCCATCTGCGAGCACATCAACGCAGCTCCAACTAGGTGCCAGTCGCCGTGGACGAAAAACGGTCTGGAAGGTTATAATTATTGTAGAATCAGCTCGTTAATAATAACCTCGTTAGCTGTGGTTCAAATCCCGACACGTACAAATGTATTTTCGAATTTTCGAAAATAGATGTACGTTATCCGACGCTCTTACGGTGAAGGAAAACATCGTGAGGAAACCTTCATGCACGCCTGCGAAGAGATTCGAAGGTTGTGTGTGAAGTCGTCCAATCCACACTGGGCCCGCGTGGACGACTAAGGCCTAATCACCCTATACGGGTAGGCTCTCGTGCCCCTCGGTGGGGACGTTTAATGAGCTGATGATGATGATGATCAGCTCGTTAAACGTCCCCACCGAGGGGCACGAGCCTATTCGTAAGGGTGTTTGGGCCTTAGTCATCCACGCGGGCCCAATGCGGATTGGACAACTTATTATTGTATGTCCCAATTTACCTAAGAAATGCTATGTGGGATGGCCTATACCCTGAATTGGGACATTTATAGCCGGTTCATTGATTGGTTTGACAAATTCCAGGAAACTGTCACGGGAAATGCGCGAGATGTCGGAAAAAAATCAAGGGATACAACGGCATCACGGGTCTGCACTGTCGATGGTGTCATATAACGGTGAGTTGTAGTTAAATTGACATACGACCCAATCGAGAGCTTGTAGTACGTTCGGTTAACGATCGCACAATTCAAAGAACTACCGCAACTCTCCCATTTTGCGCCAGATATCCCAGCTATTCGGCTATTCGGTGGCTCAGTGGTGTGGACTGTCGCCTTCCTACCAGGAGGGCTGAGGTTCAAATCCCGACACGTACCAATGTGTTTTCGAATTTTCGAAAATATATGTACGTTATCCGACGCTCTTACGGTGAAGGAAAACATCGTGAGGAAACCTTCATGCACGCCTACGAAGAGATTCGAAGGTTGTGTGAAGTCGTCCAATCCGCACTGGGCCCGCGTGGACGACTAAGGCCTAATCACCCTATACGGGTAGGCTCGTGCCCCTCGGTGGGGACGTTTAATGAGCTGATGATGATCCCAGCTATTCGCTTTTCTCATCCAGCCTCCACCAGCGACCTTGTCAAGACGCGGACTCTATCATCAAAATTTAGCTTAAAACGTCCATTGCTGAACGAAGACCTCCCCTAATGATATTTAATCGGACCGATCCCTAGCAGTTGATATCTACTACCCTCCACCTGACGACCCATCTGGTGTAATGCAGAGATGTCGACTATTACACTAAGGCTTCCAGGTTCGATCCCGGGCAGTAGAAGCATTTGCGTGCATGAATATGTCTGTTTGTATTGGTCTGGGTGAATTTCCTATGTATAATATCTTTTTATTGATATAAAGAAGTATATAAGTATATTCATCCGTTGTTTAGTATCCATATTACAGGCTAATGCGTAGTTTGGGGCTAGATGGCGCTGTGTGAATGTCAGTGGATATTTACCTTAACCGGGTCATCCATAAAACTATTTTTATAATAAATTTGGTTGCACGTGTGGATAGTCAAAACACACAATAGATGAATCTATTGACTACACGCGTGCTAATTTCGAGCGGCTAATATCCATAATACATGCTAATGTTTAGTTTGGGGCTAGATGGCGCTGTGTGATTGTCAGTGTGTATTTATTTATATATTCTGTTGTTCCCAGCTACACAACCGTTGTGTGGGCAGCGCAGGTGGTTCTTGTGGGTTGGGTCGTCACGCGCGACATATCCTACCACCGACCGCCATCAGACCGTTAGTACTGGACCGACAGCGGTCGCTACCACATCGCCCGCACCATGATCAGGTAACTAGTGTTGTTATAAGAACGAGTAGGAATCTGAAGTCATTATGAAGACGATTTGGAAACCAGGACTCTACATCATGAGGTCGATTAATTGACCAGAACTCTACATCGTGAGTACGATTAGGTACCAAGAACTTTACATAATGAATACGTTTAGGTAACCAGAACTCTATATCGTGAGGACAACTAGTAGACCAGAATTCTTCATCATAGGGACAACTAAGTAATGAAACCTCTACATCATGAAGACGATAAGGTAACCAGAACTCTACATCATGTAAACGAATAGGTACCCAGAACTGTTCATCATGAGGACAGTTAGGCAACCAGAACTATTAATCATGAGGTCGACTAGGTACCCAGAACTCTTCATCATGAAGACAACTAGCTAACCAGAGCTCTACATCATGGGGACAACTAGGTAACCAGAACTCTTCTTATGTTCCACAAAGTTATATTGAGAGGACAAGGTTTTTGCCCACAGGGCATCCGTAGACCTGTTTTGTGTTGGCTAATCCCTAAGATGGCTGATGAAATAAAAACTAACTTTAATCTTTATTCCTTTGAAGACCAGACGCTGTCACAATATACACAATCCAAACCCCTTTTTGTTCCAGCAATCCATTCCAACGTCAATATCTCTGCCTATCTCCATCACGAACTCGGAGGAGAAGAAAGAAGATAGGAAAGAGCACCGCGCCCCACCCATATCATTCCAGATCACGCCACCAGAGGGCAGCTGTCCGTTGCTGGTGTTCATCAACCCGAAATCTGGAGGTCGCCAGGGTAGCAGGGTGTTGAGGAAACTGCAGTACATATTGAATCCGAGGCAGGTGCATGATATTGCGAAAGGAGGGCCTATGCAAGGTTAGTTTTATTATAAGCCTAACATACTTTTGCAGGGACAGTGCTTGGAGGTCTTTCATAGTTATAATACAGTAAAAGCTCCTTATTCGCGCTTCCTTTATTCGCGTTTTCATTATTCGCGGATTAAAAAAATGCTACCCAATTCCTATATTCGCGACTAAACATTTCTTTATTCGCGGATCTAATAAGTACATACTTAATAATAAAATTATTCCAATAAGTATCCAACACAATATCCTTGTCGAATGGACTAATAAAAAAGTAAAATAGACCTTATTACAACTTTACCAAAAGTATGTTGTTAAATGATATCTCCGAGGACTTTGACACAAGCCGCCTTCCCCGCGAGCGGTGTTTTTGAGAATTTAGCAAATAGAATGAAAGCAAAAGCTAAAATTTTAGTGAAGGTTTAAGAATGGCAAATGAGCTTTGCGATTTCTTTATGAACATTGATCCAACTATGGAACGAAGTCTTATTTTTAAGAGGCAAGTTGCTAATGCGGCTGCTGTGTATTAGTCTGAATTGAAGCAGCTTTTGAAAAACTAACCAAGCAAGAAAAACTTACAAAATTCTTCAAACCATTGCCTAAGCCTTAAGATAATTTATTGTGACCTAGGAACGTATCCCCTATAATCCCATATAAATTACTATTCCGTATTCACGGTTTCTGTATTCGCGGCATATTTATGGAACATATACCCCGCGAATAAAGAGCTTTTACTGTAATAATAATGCGTTTATTTGTAAGACACAGGTAAGTGAAAATGTTTTACAGTTGGTAAGTGTCATATTAGAGGATGTAACACCATGTCTTGCCATTAACTAATTAATTAGTTTTGATCGACATTTTCTGTTACGTACGATTAATTTATGTAATCAGTCCATCAGAAACAGTTCCGTAACGATATGACCTGGTGTTCTTCAAAAAAGAGCATATCTAAATACATAACTCAATTGTGACTGACTGACTGAATGAATAACTGAATAGTGATCTATCAACGTACAGCCCAGACCACTGGACGGATTGGAATGAAATTTGGCATGCAGGCAGATGTTATGACGTAGGCATTAATTCAGTAGAATTAACCCCCAAGGGGTTAAAATAGGTGATGAATTTTTGTATGAAACTTTGTCAATTTTAAACCAATCGGGCTGAAATGAAAGATGATTCTCCGTCCTTCGGTATAGGGTGTTTAGGGCCTTAGTCGTCCACGCGGTCCCAGTGCGGATTGGCCGACTTCACGCACAACCTTTGGATCTCTTCGCAAGCGTGCGCTGGTTTCCTCACGATGTTTTCTTCACCGTAAGAGCGTTGGACAACAAAATATATTTTCGAAAATTGGAAAACACATCGGTACGTGGCGAGATTTGGACCTCCGCCACCCGGTAGGAAGGCAACAGTTTACACCATTGAGCCACCGACGCACTCACTCAACATCAGTAACCATTAGAAACCATGACCTGGGATCCTTCAAAAAGGTAGTTTCACATTTCCAGGTCTTCAAATGTTCAAAGACGTGAAAAGCTACCGAGTGATATGCTGCGGGGGGGATGGTACCGTTGGCTGGGTTTTGGAAACCATGGGTAAGAACACATTTCTCTCTCTTTATATTTTCATCTTTGGACGAAACAGATGGAAATATACCATGTCCTATCCAATAAATAAATAAAGCTCACACTGTTTTCGTCCTAGAGGGGTAAGCAGAGATTTATTTATTTATAATTACATCAATTCCCATAATGACTTACAGTTACCCAAAACGTCATCATGCCACACATAAAAAATGATAGAACGCCACTTTGCGCGGTCCTCACATACTTCCCTAGCTTCATTCACATCCATCAATCTTTTCATACAAGCTCTTTTATTCGTCCTGCTTGAGGCCCCAGCCTACTTAAGGACTTGACCAATTTGGTCAATGTAAGTTCTATTCAAACTGTTTGTAACCATCAAATTGTAGTGTATATAACCATACTCCCTCACACATGGGTATAAGTTAGTATATAAGCGTAGTTGTAAGTTATTTGATTCTAATTAATATACCAGATTGCACTCAATACGTTTAGTCACCCGGTCCCTACATTGCAAAATTCTTTAATTTAATGAATAAACATTTTATAGCAAAGAAGATCACTTTTTTTATGTTATAGCGAGCAAACGAGCAGGCGGCTCATCTGATGGTAAATGACGCCGTCGCCCATGTACACTTGAAATACCAGAGGGCAAAGAAATGCGTTGCCGGCCTTTTCACTATTATATTAGAAAAGTTATCTTCCTTGCTATAATTTTACGAGTGATAACTATTTTAGGGATGTCTTGACTGACACAAAACAAATATCTATTCGTTTTCTAATATGTTCCAGATAAAGTGCAGTTAGAAACTCAACCCGCTGTAGGAGTTATTCCACTTGGGACAGGCAACGACCTGGCCAGATGTCTGCGATGGGGCGGAGGGTAAGTTATAGAAAATAGATGAAAATATTTCAGGGTTAACCGATAATATAGTTCGTTCGGAGCGTCGGTGGCTTATTGGTGGACTGTTGCCTTCCGATCCGGAGAATGCAGGTTCAAATCCTGCTACATACAACGTGTTTTCTAATTCTCGAAAATTATATGTATGTTTCATCATCATCAGCTTATTGAACGTCCCCACCGAGGGGCCCGAGCCTAGCCTTGTAAGGTGATTAGGCCTTAGTCGTCCACGCGGGCCCAGTGCGGGTTGGCTGACCTAACGCACAACCTTTGAATATCTTTGCAGGCGCAGGTTTCCTCACGATGTTTTCCTTAACCGTAAGAGCGTCGGATAACGTACACATATTTTCTAAAATTCGAAAACATATTGGTAAGTGGTGGGATTAGAACCTGCGCCCTCCCGGTAGGAAGGCAACAGTGCACACCATTGAGCCACCGACGCTCTTGCTATGTGTACATGCATATTTTTTTACTTATATCACAGATTAAATAATATATACTTACTTACTTATATGTTGTAATATTTAGTACCGAAAATAACTAAATTCTCGGATATCCTTTTGTTTTACAGTTATGAAGGCGAGTCCATACACAAGATCCTGGACAAGATAGCCCGCGCAGCCACCGTCATGATGGACGCGTTGGCAGATACACGTGGAAAACTCGGATGGAGGTAAATATGTATTTTTAACCTTTGACAGCAAATAATGCCTTCAAGCGCCAGACACAATAGTTTTTTACTAGGGGGTAAACTCGGTACTGAGTCGTCTAGGTAGGTACCACCGCAGTGCCAGATATCGTCCCGTGAAACACGAGTGTTATGCGCTTTTGTGTTTCGGAATGAGGGCACTGTAGCTAGTGAAATTACCGGGTATAAGAGACCTAACATATGTTGTCTCGGGTGACGGCCGCAGTGCGGCATTGTCGGAGAATAATAACTGTCTATCATTTGTTGGTCTCCTTTAATGTCGCTCTGTCATGGTCAGGCGTATCACTAACCATCAGGTGAGCGTCCTGATCGACCTGTACACTTGGTAACATAAAAAAATATTATTTTAGACCACTAACATTAAAGTTAACAGAAAGATGTACTCTATTTCTCAGTAATTAAAAACTGTTTTTCAGTGCGATCTGCAACTGCCCCAGTCAGCAAACCATCCAACAAGCGTGCCATACAATATAATCAATAACTACTTTTCAATAGGAGTGGTGAGTACCAACAAATATAGTTTCTTTTTATGAGACTATTTTTTTTATTATACATATATATTTATAACGATTTGCACATAGACTATAAAAATAAATTAAAAATAAAACAGTATAGTAACAGAGAGATTCGGTGGCTCAATGGTGTGGACTGTCGCCTTCCTACCGGGAGGGCTGAGGTTCAAATCCCGACACGTACCAATGTGTTTTCGAATTTTCGAAAATATATGTACGTTATCCGACGCTCTTACGGTGAAGGAAAACATCGTGAGGAAACCTTCATTCAGGCCTGCGAAGAGATTCAAAGGTTGTGTGTGAAGTCGTCCAATCCGCACTGGGCCTGCGTGGACGACTATGGCCTAATCACTCTATACGGGCAGGCTCGTGCCACTCGGTGGGGACGCCAAATGAGCTGATGATGATGAAAACAGTATTAAAAATGTATTTAAAAGTAAACAATTAAATAAATATCCACTGACATTCACACAGCGCCACCTAGCCCCAAGTTAAGCGTGAAGCCTGTATTATGGGTACTAAACAACGGATAAACATACTTATATACATTAATTTGTAAATATATACATATTATACATAGAAAACACCCAGGCCATTACAAACAGACATGTTCATGCATACGAATGTTTGTCCTGTCCGGGAATCGAACCCGGAACCCTTGGGGTTGCAGTCGACGTCTCAACCGCAACACCAAATGGTTGTTGTCTATAAAATTGTATTTATATAATGAATTAAAATTTATGAAAAACATTTTAAACTTATTTCTTTTTTAATTATGATTAGCCTTTTTTAACTGAAAGAAAGAAAGACAGAACGAAAAAATCTTTATTCAAATAAATCTGTTACAAATACTTTTGAATCGTCAATTGTTATTATTATCATATTTTTTTGTGACTCTACTACCAGTTCGGAATAAGTAGGATCTTCGAGAAGAGCCGGCAAGAATCTCGAGTTACTCTTTTAATCTTTTTATATCAGTGGTTACATAGTTTTGTCATTTACCTACAAATAGCTTTACAATAATTTATTACAGAGATTTTGTAACTGGAACACTAAGTGCAAGACCACACATCTTTATCCGATAAATATTCTTCTATCTATTGTATAGTAACCTTTTTTTCATGAGGGTTTTTTAAATCTTTAATTTAAACTGGTGAAAAGGCAATTCGGAAAGATTTTGTGGTATTTTTTTAAAGAATGTTATGCCTTTTCCAACAAATGATTTCCCTACTTTACTTAGTCTAAGATTTTGGACAGCAAGTTTGTTTTTGTTCCTAGTATTAAAGTTATGTTCGTCACATTTTTTTTCAAACAAATGAAGATTTTTGTGGACATAAACTAGATTATGGGTAATGTATTGGGACGCTACTGTTAAAATATCGATTTTTTAAATACTTCCCGAAGTGAATCACGTGGTCTAAGGTTATAAATAGCTCGGATGGCTCTTTTTGAAGTACAAATATAGTGTTAATATCAGCAGCTGAGCCCCACAACAGAAGACCATATGACATTATACTATGAAATAACTAAAATAAACCAATCTTGCTGTATCAATATCGGTTAAGAGCCTTATTTTCCTAACTGCATACGCTGCTGAGCTATTTTTTACAAAAAGGATTTTTTATTTGTTTATCCGTTGTTAAATCTGGCTTAAATTGGGACCAGATGACGCTTGATGAAAACATATTCATTATAAACTTTGTCTTGTTTTCAAAACAGATATTTTAATCAGCGATTCCAGACACAAAAAGTACTTTATTAACATAAACTATGTAAAACATAAATGTATTAAAAAATAAATTACTTGTCACTGAATAGGAACCCACTCAACCATTTTAAAGTATATTAAATACCATAACGCTAAGCTTTTTCCCGTTTATATTAAATTTCCAATTTGCAGGACGCAGCCATTTGCGTGAAATTCCACACAGAACGGGAACGGAATCCGGACAAATTCAGCTCGCGTATGAAGAACAAACTCTGGTACTTTGAGTATGCAACATCGGAGCAGTTCGCGGCTAGCTGCAAGAACTTACACGAGCATATCGATATAGAGGTGGGTTTGAAATGCTTTTATATGTATATACTTAATGATGTAAAAAGTATAGATTCGTGATATGCTCACAAAACAATTGAAAAAGTGTTCCGAATGCACCGACAGCACACATACATATTGAATGAGCGTACATTTACCTAAACAAAGAGCAAACAATGTATTCTCTTTGGCGGTTCGTTTTTGAGGCACGGTTGGCGTATCTGTCTTTATATATACATAATATAATTGTTTATCTAAGCATATTTAAAAATACTTTCATCATCATCATCATCGTCAGCTCATTAAACGTCCCCACCGAGGGGCACGAGCCTACCCGTATAGGGTGATTAGGCCTTAGTCGTCCACACGGGCCCAGTGCGGATTGGACGACTTCACACACAACCTTCGAATCTCTTCGCAGGCGTGCATGAAGGTTTCCTCACGATGTTTTCCTTCACCGTAAGAGCGTCGGATAACGTACATATATTTTTCGAAAATACATTGGTACGTGTCGGGATTTGAACCTCAGCCCTCCCGGTAGGAAGGCGACAGTCCACACCACTAAGCCACCGACGCTCTTTACTAAAAACTAAAAATACTTTAATTACAAAGAATTCGTAACTGGCTGATTATAAATGATTTGACAGTGCGACGGGGCGTCATTGGAGCTGCGTAGGGGCGGAGCCCTACAGGGCGTGGCGCTACTCAATATACCCTATGCTCACGGTGGCTCCAACCTGTGGGGGGCGCCTTCTAGGGCTGCCAGGCTACCGGCCGCACATCAAGGTACCTAGAATGTACTCATACAACTTTGTTGTCATCTGTAATAAACGCAGAGACGAACTCGACACTAAGCAAGATAAAATTAAAGCCAGACCACCACCGGCTTTACTTTATAATTATAGCGGCGGCGAACTCACGTGCCCGAAGTGCTCAAGGACCTTTAAGGCAAAAGTTGGCTACAGTAACCATATGCGGTCATGTGACCGCGCGGATCAGAGAGACGCTGAATGCTGAGCCCGTGCAACAGTCACTGTAGCCGAAATCGGCTTGGAATACTTAAAATATATAATACACACTGCCTAGGTGTCTTTTTTCTTACTAAGGTACCCACACAGAATGACAACCTTCACTCACACACTCATACACACACACACACACACACACACACACATACGCACACGCACGCACGCACACACACACACACACACACAGCCGGCATATCTACAAAAAAAAAAATATTTTTGTGACACCGAAAATATATTTACTAGTTTCCATGTCATGGTTCACCTTTTGCTGCAGCCAAACATAGTTAACCCTTCACTTAAATTGTACCTGTAATCACTTACTATGTTGAACACCTAGTAAACGAATAATTTATTATTTTTATTATCCAATAAATTTTCTAACTTATTTCTCATAAGAATTCTAATTTTGCAGATATCGGCGACAAGCTGATAGAAGTAATCGGCCTGGAGAACTGTCTGCACATGGGTCAAGTTAGAACAGGTAAGGCATAAATTACCAGGTGGTAGACTCGGGATAGGTAGGGGTACAGTCCACACACTGGGCCACCACGCTCGGTGGCTCAGTGGTGTGGACTGTCGCCTTCCTACCGGGAGGGCTGAGGTTCAAATCCCGACACGTACCAATGTATTTTCGAAAATATATGTACGTTTTCCGACGCTCTTACGGTGAAGGAAAACATCGTGAGGAAACCTTCATGCACGCCTGCGAAGAGATTCGAAAGTTGTGTGTGAAGTCGTCCAATCCGCACTGGGCCCGCGTGGACGACTAAGGCCTAATCACCCTATACGGGTAGGCTCGTGCCCCTCGGTGGGGACATTTAATGAGCTGATGATGATGACTCGGGAATGAGTCGTCTCTCTCTTCAACCTATCGCAGTCCACTGCTGGACATAGGTCTCCCCCATTGTGCGCCAGATATCCCGGTCCTCCGCTTTTCTCATCCAGCCTCCACCAGTGACCTTTTGCAAGTCGCCGGTCCATATGGCCGGAGGGCGTACTACTTAGTCGACTAGCCATCATCCGATATTTTGAAAATACCAATTTTGCATTTACGTGTAGCATTTGAAATACAACTCACAACTATTTAATATTATAAATAAAAAATCTGAAGTATTTTGCATTTTGTATTTAAATATATTTTGTATTTTAAATAATAAATCTGAAGTATTTTGTATTCAAATACTTACTTTTGACGACCTATTTAGTGTAATGGTTGAGACGTCGGCTATTACACCAAGGGTTCCGGGTTAGATCCCCGGGTAGTACAAACATTTGTGTGCATAAACATGTCTGTTTGTATTGGTCTAGGTGTTTTGTATGTATAATATGTATGTATTTACAAAAAAAATAATGTCTATCCGTTGTTAAGTATCCATATTACAGGCTAATGCTTAGCTTGGGGCTAGATGCGCTGTTAATGTCAGTGAATATTTACATAAAACCATTTTGTACATCTCTGGTCGTTACCACCAATGCCCAGTGGATTATAGCCCAACCCCCATAGCTATGCTATGTAGGAAGGCCTGTGCCCCCCAGAAGGTCGTAATAGGCTGATGATATATTTGTTATACCAGGTCTTCGAGCGTCCGGGAGACGGTTAGCGCAGTGCAGTTCGATAACTATTACAACAAAAAGGACATTCCCAATGCAGATCGACGGAGAGCCTTGGATGCAACCACCTTGCAAGGTAGAATTTAAAAAATATTTTTTTATTTATTATTTTATTCACATAAACATAGAAAATCAACAATAGTAATTGAAATATACGTACAAAGGTACTGCTTATTCCAAATGGAACTCTTCCAGCAGTCCTAAAAAAGGAAAATAAATAACTGAAACAGGCAGATTAAGTGCGCGTCCATGTATAAGCTTAGTATGTTACGATATCTTGAACAAATATAAATACATAAAAATACATATTTAATAAACTTCCATCCCCTATACAAGAACTACAAACACAAACATACAATGAAAACAGAACATTACAATACACACACAAATCAGAACAAAATAATTATATTTATACTCGTATATGTTTCCAATGACAATAATTAAAATAAATATATATACATATATTAAATAAATTAATATATCATCTAGAAAGATAGAATTCCTTGACACGTTTTTTAAAAATGGAAACACTAGGGCTGTCACGAATCTTAGCGGGAAGAGAGTTCCTCAACCTAACTGCATGAACAGTGAATGAATAGGAAAAGAAGTCAGACTTATGCGGTGGAAAAGCAAGCATATATTTTAAGTGAGACCTGCAAGAATCTTCAGTATTACGAGTAAAAGAAAAACGAGACTTTAAGTACGTGGGATAGGAAGGATTATAAAGAACGTTGTAAATGAAACAGAGAATACGAGAATTTCTACGAAGTCGAATAGGCAGCCATCCAAGCTCAGACCAATACTGCGAAACATGGTCATACTGCTTAAGCCCAAAAATAAATCGGATGAAAAGGTTTTGTAGACGTTCCAACTTATTCAACTACTCCTCTTTGGCATCGAGATAGCATATATCAGCGATTCTACAGATTTTACGTGTTTTTTAAACTATGATATATAACGATTCACGAAAGAAGGCTCACTTAGAAGTGTTTTTAGGTACCTTTAAAAGTGCGGTGGCGGCGGAACGGCGGAAATCTCTTTTGTACCTACTCGAGTCGCCGTAATTATTGAAAGCAAACGTGTCTTTTTTTTTTTTTTTTTTCGAACTGACTACTGCTGTTGGCCGCAGATGGCCTTTACAGCTTCACGGGCAAGTGGCGAGCGCAGATGCTCTTAGCCTTAAATTTACACACGAGCCTAAGGGGCCCCGAACGGACTCGAACCTCGGCTTAGGGCGTTGGGGGGGCTTGGTAGCCTAACATATGTTTGGGGAGAAAAGCGGCCCGGCACATGCCGGTTACGCGAATAGGGACTGTGCGAACCTACAGGGACACGCGACGATGGCCCCCGCGGCGGGACGGAATCTCGGTTGTCGATTGTGGAGTGTAATCTTAGTGTTTTAGCTATTTCGGCCGCCGATGCGGCGGCGACCGTGGTAGGGTCGTCCGGATCGTCTAGCACGTCCCGTGGACGCCGACGTTTACGCGCGCGAGTTGAAATGTCATTTTTATTAGCTGCTGTTGTAGAATAATCAGCAGAGGAGACAATGAGCGGGTTTGAATGCGCTATTGCCGAGTCGAAGAAGCGTTTGGACGCCAACTTTAGGTACTGCGAAATCGTAGGCAGCCCTAAGTCTAAATGAAGGTTCAGTTGCGTATGAACCACGGCGCTCCCGTGGCTTTACGCATGAACTTGTTCTGAATGACTTGTAGCCTATGGACGTGTTTGGACGCAGCGTGTGCGAAAACCACACCGGCATACGTCATTATGGGCCTGATGCACGCAGTGTAGATTCTCACCTTATCGCTTGCTGACTAGTAAATTACTCATATGTATTGAAAATTAGCTCTCCGGCAATGCATTTCTTTGCCATCTGGTATTGCAAATGTATATGGACGCCGCAATGATGTAAAAAAAGTATAGATTCGTGATATGCTCACAAAACAATCGAAACAATGGTTCCGAATGCAGCGAGAGCACACATACACATATTTCGAATGAGCGTACATTTACCTAAACAAAAGAGTACCAACTGTATTCTCTTTGGCGGCTCGTTTTTGAGGCACGGGTGGCGTATCTACCTTTATATATATAGAATATCATTGGGGCGGCGGTGTCATTTACCATCAGATGAGGTGTTTGCTCATTTGCCCCATAAAGCATAAAAATGACCGCTTTAACACAAAAAGTGCTGGAATCCCGGGAGTTTGCAATGCAAGATGTTTTCTGAGAATTCTATAATTCCTTTGTGTATTTTAAAGGACATTTATTTAATACTTCTATTGTTCTTTACAGATAACAATCACACACAAGAATCAAGTCCCAATGCTGATGGGGCCCGCTCCTGAGAAAGGGAGGGGCTTCTTTAAACTCTTCACACACTGTTAACTGTCTCTTTCCCACAAGGCACTTAACAATGTAGAACTGTGAAAAATTAAAGAACTGTTGTGATTATATGTTATCCTAACATTTATATCGATTCAATGTTATCGATAAATACTTCTGGATGAGCATCGATATATATTAACTCGATTACTTGATCGAGATATTTTGTGTTTTAAATAAGATTTTAAAAATGGGTTAAAAATACCTGATAAAGTATCTTAAAATTTTATATCAATTTAAAAACACATGAAAGTTGAGCTTACAAATTTATTTTCTCTTGTTATCTTTGGGAATATGAATAATGTTTATTATTGATTAAAAAACAGTGTCTATTCAATAATGTTATTAAAAAGAAACAGGTTTTGATATTTAAATATACATTTCCAGATAACATAAAATCATTAAGTTGGAATAGTGAATTATTATTTTAGGCCAAATTATTTTAACAATTAATACAAATATAAACATAAAAATAAACTGTAATAAGTGTGTGTATTTGAACTAAAATTAATTGGCTTATTAGAAAATATTTTTATTATCATTTTTGGTATTAGAATCTTTTATTTTGATTGTATTATTAAATGCAATTACTGATAAAAAATAGTAAACAAATTAATTTTAATAATTTATTCCTACTATAGTATCATAAGGTTATTGTATAATATATTTAGGTAAATCTTTGTGTTCATAAGTTCATATGTTTGCTTGCACATTTCGTTATATATACAAAAAGTAGTCTTATATAAGCTTTTTGAATCGTAGGCTTCGTCAAAAAATAAGGTGCTTTTGTTACACCCATAACATTTATAGATAATTAATGCTTTGTACCAAATACCTGACGTCCATTTTGGTAAAGTTGTCCACGTTTAGATTAAAAATAAATACAAAGATATTTTGGAAAATTTTAAATTCAAAGCATAGAGGTACGAGTATATTCTCTTAGTGTGAAATTAAGCTTGCATTACTTCATTTCTGTCCTTGAAATTCAGTGAAACTGGATTTTGCATTGCGAATTCTTGGGCTATCATTGTTTGCAACTTTCATAGTCAACTTATTGTGAAGCTCGTGTTAATAATTTCATTAATGATAATTTTATTGATATGTCTAAATGTTTTTATTATTCATAAGTCAATAAAGTAAATACTTATTATTAGCATACTTTATAAAACATAAATATTCTATATTTACTTCTATAATAAAATTTGGCATATAAATTACCAGAATCCTAAAATTATAATCTTAAAGGGAAGTAAGGTTAAAAGTTCCTGTTATTTTAAATTTGTTTCATTTTATTCGCGATTTCTGTTTATCTGTTCTGTGTTAACATGGAAAATAAGTTAAAGGAAACTGAATAAATACCCCACTAATTTCTTATGTCATAATCTGATTAGTTACATTGCCCAAAAATACTTTTGGAGTTTAAGGTCTTTTAACTGTAATTCTAGACTGTTTGTCTTAACTAATAGTCTGCCAGAAAGCCATAGTCGCGTGTATGTAGTTCATAATTAAACGACTTTTATAGGAATGGGTAATTTTTGACCCACAAAATTGTTCAATTCTTTCTCTATAACCTATTTCAGTTCACTACTAGACATAGGCCTCCCCCATTTTGCGACAGATATCCCGGTTCTCCGCTTTTCTCCAATATTATTTAAAATATTTTAATTAACTCTCGGCTTCTACGCATTTAATTTAAAGGTAGCATTTTAGTGTTTGGTTACTTGTTTTTTCAACTTTAAAGGTTATGAAATTTTAAGAGTGAGGGTTGTCTAATTTATGGTGATCGCTTTGGAGCATTTCCATCCATAGTCAAAGGATCAGTAATGCAACAGAATTCATCCCTACAGAACGCATCTGGGTATGCAAGAGCCTCTGAATATATTAAAAAAACAAAAGCATAACTTAATTTAACTTAATTTTAAATCAAAATTTACATTGCTACCAGTCTCAAAAAATAATTTAATAATGCTGACTTTACTTGCCTTAGTTAACTTACTTATTGTATTTGCCTGAACCTAGAAACTATATCACGTACAAATATTATAACTTCTTATATAAATATAAAGTTTTACTGAAAGTTAATATTTTAATCTCGATATAATTTAAGGAGCTACTTTTATGGGTTTTACAGAGCTTATTCTATCTTAAATTTTAACAACGGAGTTCCTGTTTTAAAAAAAAACATATTTTGTAATACCTGGAACGTTGTTTTTGTCTTGTAACGGTATGATCTTAATTAAAATTTATAAGTAGTGTACTTAGAATCGAGCTTTAAAAGCTTATAATTAAATTTTATTAAATTACGCGAAATATCTTGTATATAAAATATTTTCTCAGAATGAACCAAATAAGATAGAAATCTTATGAAAACGTAACCTATAACTGCAGCGGTGTTGGCACAATACAATTTTAATTGTGTCTGTATAAACGGCGTTTATAAGGTTACTTCACTTCTGTATTTGCCTTAAGCGTGATTCCCATCTTTAACTTTGTGGAGTTTTTCAACTTTCTGCAAAGCTCTTAATTTCTGCTATCATATTAATCAACTGGACCCAATTTTCTGAATAGGTTATGGACAATTTATAGGAATTAAAGTACCAATAAATGTCTAATCACACCAAGGAGGTCCATTAATAAAACTAAGACCATATCAACTTGCGGTATGTATAGATATTTATAAGTTCACAAAATAGTGGCTGGGTTTTTCGTAACAAAATTGTGACATTAAGATCTATGGCACAGTTTTGGCTACAGTTGCCACATATTATGAAATGATCTTGTTAGTAAAGGTATATATAATCATAAAATTACGGTAGATACTAAATAACATATTAAAATGTGTATGATTTATAGTTTCATACTGTCAACGAACACGGTTTTAACTTCCGTGTGCTCGACACTATGTGTAAGTAAAGATTTGTCATTAATTGTAAATTATATAAATTATCATTAATGATGAATATTGATGATATGGTTGAATATCAGAAACTCAATAAAAACACATTTTGTGATTAGAAATAGAATTTCATATTTATGTAACAGCTTCAGTGGCGGGGCAAGGCCTAAATTTGATGTGGGCAACATATATTTTGTGAGGCCCCCTGATGGATGACGTGCTGAATGACTCAAGAGGCCAGATTTTATTGTGAGAAACAAATTATTTGATATCTACTTTTGTATATAAGAAATAATTCATGATTTCATCACTTGAGTGTCATAGCAACCGTCACATTTTTCTATATTTAAGAAGGAGTTTAATAATAGCTACTTAAATATTTATTCATAACAATTAAAAAAAACTTCTCTACAAAAAAAACGACTAACCAGAACTTACCTACCACATGTGAGGTCAGATTGATAGATACTTGCTAGTCGGTTTTTATTATTTATAACTAGACAAGACGGTTATGTATATATATTTGCGTTTACGGGCCTTCGTGGCGCGAGGCCCCTAAGACCGTAAGGCCGTAAGCAGGGGCCCACGTAGCCCACGCCTTACCCCGCCCCTGAACAGCTTAGTAATTAATTTGCATGTATATTAATATTTTAAAAAATACTTAAAAATGTATTGTAAAAAATGTTATTTAGTTATATCGAATATTAAAAAATACATATAAGTTCGAGTATTACTGAAAGTAAACATTAGTAACGTAAGTTTCAGTCGATGTTTTAAAAATAAATAAACGTTTTCATTAGCATGATTATATTGGATAAAATTATAAGTGAAATAATGAAATTGCCATTGTAAGTGAATATGTATTACATTTAACCAAATGGTCTATTTAAAATGTCTGTAATTCAATTCGATTCCATTCTTGGGAATTACTTATGTGATTTTGGCACAAAAGTGTTTCCCATGTTCCGTTGATTATTGTTTCAAGTTATTTAGGTCAAAATATTAGGTAAATGAACTTTGAAATTTTAAAATATATAAGAACTCTTAATCGACAATTGAAAAAAATATCAAAAATCGTGCCAAGAAAAGGAATACGTCCTAAATTCCTAAGCCAGCCATTTTTGTAAATATTTTTCTATTGGATGTTTAATCCATTTATAGAAGAATAGTATAAATCTATTAGGCCGTAGGTAGATATCGCCTTGAGCGATATGTGTAATCATTTATTTTGTATAGATATAAATGAAATGAATGTAACTTTCATTTCAAATGAACATAAATTATAGTATAGCAGAATATATGTATGAATTATATCTAAATGTGTCTGTGTTGATGCTTAAATATAAAAAGTATATAATGTGTGTTCTGTTGAATCTTTTTCAAATATTTTAGGTTAAATAACGAACTGAGAATTGTTTAATTACTCAAGTAATTGTTGTTATGTCTGTTGTAATTATTGTTCACGATTGACGGTAGGAGAGGATAGAAGGCAGGTAAACAACAATATGCGATTACATACATATACGAATATAAAACCTAAAGTCCAAATATCCTAATGTCAAACCTTGTATGACACTTTTACGTTGTTATTAAAAGGGTCATTTTTAATTTAAACTTATTCAATTGGCGAAGCCTTGCGTTCCGAATACTCAAATTGACACCATTTTCTTCTCCTATCGTCTTATATCGTTACACGACCAGCTATCTCAGACGTATCGAAATGTTGTCATTTAGTAAAATAAATTTCCTAGGCATTTCGCATGACATTTATTTCCAGATTTCAGTTATATATTAGTGTATGCACTCGTAGATCTCCGGGTTGAAGAGAGAATTAATAAAAAATATTAAAGGTTTAGCACTCCCTGTTTATGTGAGAGAACAATAAATCAAAAAAATATCTAATAGTAATTAAATTGGATTTTATCTACACGGAAGAGATAGCTGTCGTAAATGCTATGTTGTAATCTTATCGAATTGATATCCATTTAAGTTAGGGTAAAGCTTAACGTATAGTTCAAATACTTAGGCGAATTTTGTTTAGCAAACTTTAGCTTTAGTTTTTAGAAAATTATTTTATACATCTAAAAGGAGGGTTTTGAATTGTTCGCTAGATGGCGGTACGTTGGCATGAGATTCCTGCATCCTGATTGGATGTCTGTAATGTCATTTCAAAACGTCACATCAATAACCAATAGGTTAGCAAGACCAATAACGTTATGCCATCTGGCGGATTATTTAATAACAACAAACCCCTTAATGATTTAGTCTTCAAGCGTTTAGAGAATTTGAGGGATTGAAATATTCGGAATGAGAATGAAAGCTTATAAAGCATGACGGTTAGTTAGTCGATCACATCACATGATAAATGATACGCCGGCATTGCTGTAGAATAAAACCAAAGATTCAGTCTTGAACCTATATAGCCTTGAAAATATTTAACACTGTATCGTACTTATTGAGTTCAGACCTTGATTAGTCTTTGCGAGACTTCTTGGCGGGAAGATGTCATGTCATCGGTTTTTTTATTAACTAAAATTTTAGTTTTGTTTCGATTAAATGTGTAATTATATAATTTCAATCCTTATATTTAAAAATCCAGTTTGTTTTCAATGATTTATCATATCATAATCATCAGCCTATAACGTTCCACTGCTGGATACAGGCCTTCCCGCACATCTTTTTTATGAAAAAGATGGTCAAGACGCTCACCTGATGGAAAGTGATACGCCTGATAAACAGTTATTATTCTCCATCAATGCCGCACTGCACCCGTCACCTGATACAACAGATGTTAGGTCTCTTTAACCCGGTAATTTCACAAGCAATAGTGTTATGGAGATATAGGGCAAAAACCCACGTACCGTTAGTTACCCAACGGTTCCAATGCGGAGCGGTCGGTGTTAACGCCTATCATGTTATGATTTTAGCTGGTACTTACGGTAATAAATGCAATACATGTATTTTCATCATCAGCCCATTAAACGTCCCCACCGAGGGGCACGAGACTACCCGTAAAAGGTGTATAGGCCTTAGTCGTTCACGCGGGCCCAATGCAGATTGGTCGACTTCACGCACAACCTTTGAATCTCTTCGCATGCGTGCGCAGATTACCTAACGATGTTTTCCTTCACAGTAAGAGCGCCGGATAACGTACATATAATTTCGAATATTCGAAAAGACATTTGTACTTGGCTGGATTTTAAACTGAGCCCTGCAAATCGGAAGGCAGTCCACACCATTGAGTCAATGACATCTCTGTACATAAGAGTCTGTCTCACTCTTATATTTCTCATTAGAAATTGTTTATTGTTCTCTAAATGCTTGACGACAAACTAAACAATCACCTCACGAATTTACTTTATTAGATGTGTTTTGCATTTAAATTGTTATTATTAATATTACAATGTTATTAAGTTATTTAAATTATTATTGGTTTAATGTAAGGTTTTAGCGTTGAAGCGGTATAACCAATTAAAATCTGCCAGCTTTAATAGTGTTGTAAGAAATTATTATATTACATTATTGAATATTGTAACGAATATATGTGCATTTGAATCTGATTTCCGGGTTTTATTTTTTACTTTTTTAATCGAAGTAAATTGGCGGCCTTATCTCTTCCAGTCAAACTTACGGTAAATAACACGAAAAAGAAGAAAGGTTAGTCTGAACAATACAAGCAATCATAACCAATACATCCTAAACATATCCACTGTTTAATCAACGAGAGAGTGAATGGGTGACGCTTCTGCTGTCACCTTAAGAAACGACAAGGGCTAATTAAAATGGAGATAATTATCTTAATAAGAGTATTCCATACACATGTAACCGCTTGTAGGGAATGTCGAGCGCGGAAGAGGCGTGATCCGGTTCTAGACAAAGGGACATGAAGCTTACACATTTTCGTATCTGCAATGGCAGCATTTTACTACTATTTTACTTTTATTAATTCGCTGCTGCAAATTGAGGCCATGCAGTCACCGGTGACTAACAAGTAAAGTTTTATTGTGTCTGGTTTGATGGCAGTCGAAGTAACCATGCCTTCCTAATTAAATCCAGAATTACACCCTAATTTCCCATGTACCGGTGACTGACAAAAAAAATAAAACTGTTATTGTGTCTGCTTTGATGGCAGTCAAAGGGTTAACCATACCTTCCTAATTAAATCCAGAAGATACACCCTATAATTTATGAAGTTGGAAGGACGGGAACATGATTTGGGATATTTTAGGCTGATTGATGGATTTATTTACGATAGATATAGTCGAAAAAACAGGTTACAGTCATCACAAAAGCTAAATTACGTAACTAAATCTAGGGGAATTAACAATTTGACAGAGATTAGTTGAGTTCTAACTCAAAAATAAAAATTAACAAAGGATTCATTGTTTTATTATGCCAAATAAAAATGAAATATTTCTATCTAAATGTGTTTAAAATTTTAATATTTTGAAATTTATGATTGTGGCAGCAAACCAAAGTAGTAAATCTATCATCTTACTTCATCATCATCATCAACATAGTACATCCCCACCCGAAGGA
This sequence comes from Leucinodes orbonalis, assembly GCA_019425675.1. Lineage (NCBI taxonomy): Eukaryota > Metazoa > Arthropoda > Insecta > Lepidoptera > Crambidae > Leucinodes > Leucinodes orbonalis. The sequence goes on from PQWD01011955.1 coordinate 57,920, forward strand.
CGTGTCTCTCGTGAGCCTACTCGTGTAGGATGCAACACAATAAACGGCGAAACGTATTTTTTTACTGTTCAATTATAACAGACTAGGTATATTTAAAAATATGTCAATATTCTAATTTAGTCAAATTATAAGGTCGTAATACTGCCAATTTTAAACTAAATAAACTAACAAACAAACATTTATAACCTCAGGAAAGCGATGTTGTTCGTTAGAGAATTAAAGTTACCCACATAGTCCGCGGAACAGAATGTTAAAGTGGCACAGTGGGCACAAGTAGCAGAATCGAAGTTCGTTAGAGCAGATGAGGTCTGGAGTAGAGACCACGTCTTGGAAAGACTGATCTGATTTACCGGTGACTTGCCAAAGGTTACTCATCATCAGATCATTAAACGTCCCCACCGAGGGGCACGAGCCTACCCGTATAGGGTGATTAGGTCTTAGTCGTCCACGCGGGCCCAGTGCGGATTGGACGACTTCACACACAACCTTCGAATCTCTTCGCAGGCGTGCATGAAGGTTTCCTCACGATGTTTTCCTTCACCGTAAGAGCGTCTGATAACGTACATATATTTTCGAAAATTCGAAAACACATTGGTACGTTCGGGATTTGAACCTCAGCCCTCCCGGTAGAAAGGCGACAGTCCACACTATTGAGCCACCGACGCTCTAAAAGGTTACTGAATGAGAAAAAAGTTCAGTCTCCTAGACTAACGTGCGCCAGCGCACATCTCGTTGTAAATGTAATTGCATACAAGTTGGGGATCTGTTTATTCGTGATCGCACCAGCTTTAATATTGTACTAAATTACATTTAAATTGAAGTCGCACATTCTAATATTTTAGGAATTTAATTAGAAAAAAAGTCTGATCGCGTAAAATGCACCTATGAACTTTAAATATAATACGAAAGTTAAGTTACTAAGTTTTGACTCATAAATGTATGTAGCAAACAATGATTATAATATCGTATTATGTATTTGCAAAGGAAATGTATATAAGTATGTTTATCTGTTGTTTAGTACCCTTAATACAAGCTCCTCGCTTTGTGAATATCAGTATGTTTTTATTTATGTATTTTTATTTATTACCCTAATATTAACCGTACAAATATATATACCATAATTCAATTCAATTTCGTTCCATCTTTTAGTTTAAAAACCACCTGTCTATGTCTCGTTGCATGCGGTCCATCGCAAATTGGACCAGTCCAAGCGGTCTGTAGCCCAGATAAAGTAAATGTCAAGGACACACAAGGCCACCAGGGATGTACGCACTTTTTACATATTCCATGAGAGACATGAAAAAACGCAGTAAACATAATTTACTCGTAGTGATGGGAAAAGAAACGTAGGAATACCTCTAACCAGATAGACGGTGACCCGATTTAGGTGATTTTCAATAAAAATAACCTAGTTTTAGATCAAAATTCTTATTCAAATTAGGCTTACAAAAAGCACCAACGAACGTCAAAAATATAATAAAAAACAATTAAAAATACTAAACTAAAAATATGAATTTTGATGCTTTGAAAAAAAGCGCTTCAGTGGTTTGGCCTGTTGAGAAAGAAGCACCCAAGAAAACTCAACAGTGTAGCCTTATTTAAAAAAAAACTTAATGTAACAATATATCATAAACACTGAAATAGCTGAGCAGTTTAAGACCACGGATTTTTATCACATAAATATTCGTTAATAGTGTAGCACCTTTTTTAGAAAGGTGTTTTTTTATTCTAGCTTTAAACATGTGTAAAGGTAACTCGACAATATTCTGTGGTACCTTATTGAAAACTTTATACATCTTCCTATAAAAGATTTACCTACTTTATGTGTTTTTAGTGTAATGTTTATTTTAGTATTTTTCAAAAAAAAACATTAAGTTTTTGTACGGGATTTGATAAACAATGTTACACCCATACGGGGTCATGCTTGTATGCAAATGGGTCGTCCATTTGGTGTTGTGGTTGAGAGGCCGACTGCAACACCAAGGGTTCCGGATTCGATCCCCGGGCAGTACAAACATTTGTGTGCATGAGCATGTCTGTTTGTAATGGTCTGGGTGTTTTCTATGTATACTATATATGTATTTAAAAAAAAGTATATAAGTTTGTTTATCCGTTGTTTAGTACCCATTATACAGGCTTTACGCTTAACTGGGGGCTAGGTGGCGCTGTGTGAATGTGTTATTTAATGTTCCAACTTTTTTCTATGGCAATTTTAAATAAATAATAATAAAAAATTAAACTCTGTTAAGGGGCACCAAAAGCTAACACGGTAATATACTTCGTTACATTCTCACAGCGCACTCAAGATCTAAGTGATAAATAAATAAATATCCACTGACATTCACACAGCGCCATCTTGCCCCATATTAAGCGCAAGCTTGTAGTTAGGTATTTAACTACTGATAAACATACTAACATACTTTTTTTTGTAAATACATACATACATATTATACATTTAAAATCCCAAACCATTACATTAACTCTCTTTCTTTCTCTTTATTTGGGTTAACCAACAGTGTACACAATACATGTTAACTTAATATTATTTATTCTAAAAGTACAATATAACTGTGCCACCTATGACGCTAACCACAGCTTTGTAATATTAAGTTACTATTTACATGTGAATGGGGTGGTTATATGTACAGATTTTGACATGTGAATTTCTTTTTTACTTTATTTTAGTAGCAAAACTTGAGGAAGCGGTGTCTCCTGTTACAAGCAATTTTAATGCTTAAAAGGAGACTCCCACGATTAGAAATAAAAAATTGATTGTAAACCAATAAGGATTTTTTTTTTTTTACATACATACATCATGCACACAAATGTAAATAATGCCCGGGAATCGAAACCAGTACCTTAGTGAAGTAGCTGCAGGGAGTGGGCCGTTTTTTACTTTAGTTTATTCATAAATTATCGATTTTTTTTTATGTTATAAGTGTACAGGACGGTCTGGACGCTCACCTGGTGGTAAGTGGTACGCCAAACCATGACAAAGCGGCATTGAAGGAGACCAACAACTGATAGTTATTATCCTCCATCAATGCCGCACTGCGCCCGTCGCCCGAGACAACAGATGTTAGTTAGGTCTCTTATACCCGGTGATTTCACTAGCTACAGTGCCCTCATCCCGAAACACAAAAGTGTATAACACTTGTGTTTCACGGGATGATATCTGGCACTGCGGTGGTACCTACCTATACGACTCAGTACCGAGTCTACCACCTAGTAAAATACTAATAAATCTCACCTAAAAACAAAAGGCTATTCATTCATTTTTAATATCCTACATAATCAGTCAAATCAGCCCGTTTAAGGACGATTTAAATCTTCGCAAAACAGGTGACCGATTGACATTTACCATTTTTGTTGAATACCAATGATATTCTGTATATGTAAAGGTAGATACGCCATCCGTGCCTCAAAAACGAACCGCCAAAGAGAATACAGTTTGTAGGCTTTTATTTAGGTAAAGGTACGCTCATTCGAAATATGTGTATGTGCTTTCACTGCATTCGGAACACTTTTTTCGATTGTTTTGTGAGCATATGACGAATCTATACTTTTTTACATTATTGTTGAATACGATATGTTTTTATGGAACGACAAGAAAGGCGTACAACGATTAATGACGTCGGTCGCGTAAATCTGGTCGTGCGTCGAAATTATCGTTACAAAATGATAAAAACCTTTTAGTTTTCGGATGGACTTTTCTCCAGATAGCCTTCACAACTTCGCCGGATAAGCAGCGATCGCAGATAATAAATAAATCCATTGACATTAACACAGCGCCATCTATTTCCAATACATAGAAAACATCCAGACCATTACAAACGGACATGTTCATGCACACAAATGTTTGTACTGCCCGGGGATCGAACCCGGAACCGTTGGTGTAGGAGCCGACGTCTCTCCACCAAATGGGTCATCTAATTTCCAAAATGTTTATGTAAGGAGAATAAGGGCGTACCAGAGTTGGTCTCCAACCATGCAAATACATACATAAAACCGATTGAAGTTATAAGTCATAACTACTTACATCTGGCGCAAAATGGGGGAGACCTATGTCCAGCAGTGGACTGCGATAGGTTGAAAAGAGAGAGAACTTATAAGTTTGAAAAAGACTAAGCTTTTTACTAGATGCTATCTAACTTTATAAATCTCTTCTAGTCCACAGCTAGAATTAAGGACTTTAGGCCTTTTCTCCTTCAGTTAAGAGTTTTGCTATTATCTCCACCGCCGGGGCCTTCGACGCGAGTCCCTGTAGGCTTGACCAGTCCCTATTCGCGCTACCGGCACGTTCCGGGTCGCATTTATCCTTAACGTAAACCAGGTTCCCTGTTACAATCTGTGTAGGTAAATGACAAAACTGTAACCACTGATATAAAAAGATTAAAAGAGTAACTCGAGTTTCTTGCCGGCTCTTCTCGAAGATCCTACTTATTCCGAACCGCTGGTAGAGTCACAAAAAATATGATAATAATAACAATTGACGATTCAAAAGTATCTGTAACAGATTTATTTGAATAAAGATTTTTTTCTTTCTTTCTTTCTTTCTTTCTAAGCCTAGATTCGAGTGGCAATCTGGGACGCCCGTAGGCCCGTTTTGTAGAATTTTTTACTTGGTAGCCGGAACCGACGACAGAAAGTGCCTTCCGAAACACGTGACCATCTTTTTTCAGACAATCAAGTGATTCAGCCTGCAATATTTGAGTTCACGGAAAATACTAGGTAGTAGGGTAGACTCGATACAGAGTCGTCTAGGTAGGTGACACCGCAGTGCCAGATATCGTCCCTTGAAATAAGAGTGTTATGCACTTTTATGTTTCGGGATGAGGGCACTGTAGCTAGAAAAATTACTGGGTTTGAGATCTAAGTGGCAGTGAGGCATTGATGGAGAATAATAACTGTCTATCATTGTATTTTGTGTTAATTATCCTTCAGTGCACTCTGTCATGGTCGGGCGTATCACTTACCATAAGGTGAGCGTCCTGACCGTCCCCTGCACCCTGTAACATAAAAAAATACTACTTAGGTGCCTACAATTCCAAAATTCCTCCAGCACTGCATCTGTCATGGTCAGGCGTATCACTTACCAATGAGAGAACGAAGTAACCGTAGTTTTTAAAAAAGTTGTTATTAAAAAAAGTACTCAATTTCTTTATAATTTGACAATAAGTATCGATGAAAAGTTAACCTTGGCCAATGATCGGAAGCATCTCAATGGTTTGGTATGCGCTTGTAACGTCGACAATTAAGCAATGAATGCTATTGTATTGTAATGGTATCTAATACCAGAGTATTATAGGCTTGGAGACCATGTTTGTACGAAAACATTTTATCTGTACATAAAATTGAAGTGTGTGTTTGTAATATTGAATTAACCGTTGCTTACTACGTGCATATGAATATATACGGTACAACACCAAAACAACATTTTATTTTAAATCTGTCTGTCTGTTTGTTCCGGGTAATCTCAGAAATGGTGGGATCGATTTGGACGGATTTTTTTTTGGCAGAAAGCTGATGGTATAAGAAAAAACTTAGGCTACTTTAATTTTGCGTCGCACAGCTAGTATAAATATATTTTCATTTGTATATTATATTTAACTGTGAATTCTAAGTATGTATGCATTGTGTATGGTTGCTTTAGTGTGTCGGTGTAATTGCGTAACATGTAGTATTTATAATATTATTTGGCTTGTTGGAGAAATCTTTTTTAGTGATAAGCTTACCGGTACTTATTGTTACTTTTTAAGTTGTCAACCTATGTAAGAACTAAATAAATAAATATATTTTGAATCGCAAGAATCCGGTCACAATAAAAAATCTATTGTTTCCGACTACCAATAAATAATAAAATTCACACAACACTGTATAGACCTAAAGACCTTGGCGTTTAAAGAGTTAAAAAGCCGACAACACAAGTTTATGCCCTCTGGTATTGCAAGTGTAGATCATTTGCCTTTGTATTGTATTGTTTTTGTGGTCGAATAAATGTTTTTTAATAAAATTTAAAAAATAACGTACCTAGTAGGTAATTCTACAAACAGTTTTTTTGCCGAATAAGCTGCCGACAGAATAAATATCCCTAGACATTTGCACAGCGCCATCTAGATTGGTGCCTATATCTAAAAATAATTTGTGTAATGTGGATCAAAGTTTTAACATTAGAAATAAACAGGAATAGAAATTAATAGAAAGAAAATCAATTGTCTCTTACTGCATTCATTTATAATTGTATCAACGATAAAAAAACTAATGATTTGCTCCGGCGCCGCTTGTTGCCTACCACAAAAAAAAAACAAAAGAAAATCTATTTGGTGTAATGGTGAAGACGTCGGCTACTACACCAAGGATTCTGGGTTCGATCCCCGGGCAGTACAAACATTTGTCTGCAAGGACATGTCTATTCTATATGTTTCTTTGGATAATTATGTATTTACTCGAAAAAAAAATATTATTTATGTTAAGTATCCATATTACAGGCTATTTATTAATATTATTTGTGGTGACAGTTATCCCCACGAGTCTTTGACCATGTAATATTTAAATTATTGCGTATTTTTTCAGTAGTACGGCTCTAAGTCTACATACGTGCATCTCGACTTACAATTAATATCCTTGCATTGTTGCTGGTATAGCACGGCCTCAATGGAAACGAACATAAGACGAATTTTCACATTCACACAGCGTTATTTAGTCGCAAACTAAGCATTTCGCCTGTAATATGGGTAATATATAATGGATAAACTTACGTTTTATAAATGTAGGTGGACCTAAATATTATAGACCCTGTTGTAAGGTACAAATTTTGTAAATAAATACATATTATACATAGAAGACACCCAGGCCAATACAAACAGGCATGTTCATTTATACAAATGTTTGTACTGCCTGTCGAACCCGGAACCTTTGAAACAGTTGGACCGATGTGGACCGGATTTTTTTAGTAGCTGATGTAATAAGGAAAATATATGCTACTTTTATATTAGAACAATGAAGCATTTATCACGAGGCGGCGCGTGTCTAGTGAGCTGCGTGCTTTTAGGTAATGTTTTACTGCGGGAGAATATCTCATAACACGGGTAATAGGCATGATGACTGGGTCCTGAAATCGTAAGAACTATTTCATATTATTATTGGGTTAAATATACGATGTGCTTACTCTCAGTCGAAAACTCATGTTTTATGAATTTTATTAGTCTTCAAAGTTAGATGGGCAAGTCCATTTTTAAAGTACATTAATTGTCAAAAATTTGTTAACATAAGGATAACACGTGCAATTTAAAGCAACTTTTGCTATAAAACCGTTTTAGTAAACGCAACTTTTAATATAGTTGTAGTACAAATTACAAACTATGCATACATTACTGATGCGTGACGTCATAACAGGTAGCCATTTGTATGAAGCGCTTTTGGGAATGTCCATTAATGTGTTTTTAGAATTGGAAAATCTCTGTGAGTTTTAATGTTAACGGAGTAATTTTTTAACCAATGTTTCTATTATTATGCGGTCCATCGATATGATAACAGAAAAAAAAATTGTCATCATCCCTATACCGCGGGGAACAGCTAGTTTCATTCCTGTCTTCACTCGGAATGTTATTTTCATTTGTCTACTATAGCTATCTTACAAGTAGGTACTATGAACAATATGTAATATTATTTTTATATATTATTTTAAAAATGCAAATTTTTCAGTTAGTCTATTTTCTAAATGGACTAGCTTTATCGTCTGGGCGTAGAGTCGTTTCAAATAATTTAAATAATTCGCAAATCAATATTTGATTATACGAGTACATTTCCTTGAGCAAAAAGTTTGAGATATATATTTGTTTTTATATGTGCTATACGAATATATATTTTTGGGGCTTGATGTTTTTGGGACTAGAATTTGACTTGGTACTGAGTCGTCTTGGTAAGTACCACCACAGTGCCAGATATCGTCCCGTCAAATACGAGTGTTTTGCACTTCCGTGTTTCGGGATGAGGGCACTGTAGCTAGTGAAATTACCGGGTATAAGAGACCTAACATATGTCGTCTCGGGTGATGGGCGCAGGGCAGTATTGACGGAAAATAAAAAGAATGTTTTCAGTTCAATGTATGGGGAACCGCAAAATACATCTTTCTTTTTCAAATTTCTTATCAAAACCTAATAGCGGTTCACAGAATACATATACTTACAAAGTTTGAATAGTGTAGTGTTTATAGTTTCGGAAAAACAAGGGTGTGACATACGGACGGACGGACAGACAGACAGACTTGACGAATCTATAAGGGTTTCGTTTTTTGCCATTTGGCTACGGAACCTTAAAAATGACATACATGTATTTCTTACAAAGGCAAATATAAAGTATGTAGGCGTTAAACTTTGCCATAATTGTCACAGAGACTAACAAGGACTCAATTTATGATTCATCAATTATTTTTAATTGTTTATTAATGTATGTGCGGCCGTATATGTTAATCAAATTCATAGATTACAAGGCAATCTGTATTAAACTGGGATTTAGTTAACAAGGAAATGTAATTTACATTTAATTGAAATATTATTTGAGATTTGCAAGTACTAGGCATGCATAAATGATAAATATATTACTCTTGAGAGGACTAAGGCATAGTTTTTACTAAGTGAGATTAAAAACAGCTTAAGAGATCATGCACTTCATGAAGTCAGAGGCTACATAATGGTTTTCTTTGAATGGAATTTCACTATAATATAATAAGACCGTCGGTGGCTCTGTGATGTGGACTGTTGCCCTCCTACCGGGAGGGCTGAGGTTCAACTCCCGCCACGTACCAATGTGATTTCGAATTTTCGAAATTATATGTACGTAATGTACGTTATCCGACGCTTTTACGGTGAAGGAAAACATCGTGAGGAAACCTTCGCACGCCTGCGAAGAAATTCAAAGGTTGTGCGTGACGTCGTCCAACCCGCACTGGGCCCGCGTGTACGACTAAGGCCCATACACCCGCCACGGGTAAGCTCGTGCCCCTCGGCGGGGACGTTTAATGAGCTGATGATGATGATGATAAGTTAATTTGTTACTAGTTGTAGTGTATGTATCAGAATTTTCAAATGTAACACTGTAATATAATAATTTATGTATGCATGTATTGTTGGTTAGTCTAAATAAATAAATAAGAGAAAAACGTTCCCTGCTGCCATCGAGTAACTGCTGGAAACAGGTCTTCCCACCTAGCATACACAGGCTGGTTAGAAAATTGAAAGAAATTGACATGACTTGGTACGTGTCGGGATTTGAACCTCAGCCCTCCTGATAGGAAGGCGACAGTCCACACCATTGAGCCACCGACGCTCTACGTTACGTCTACGTTGACGTGGTAGACTCGGTACTGAGTCGTCTAATTGATACCACCGCAGTGCCTGAGGATACGACGTCCCGTGAAAAACGAGTGTTGTGCACTTTTGTTTCGGGATGAGGGCACTGTAGCTAATGAAATTACCGGGTACAAGAGACCTAACATCTGTCGTCCCGGGTGACGGGGAGAAGACTAGTGTTGGCGGAAAGTAATGACTGTACTGTTCTTAATTTCCTTCAACGCTGCATATGTTATGGTCAGGTGTATCACTTACCACCAGGTAAGTGTACTGAGTTGTAGACGAATATGTGTACCTGGGACAGGCAGTCCAAATGGGTAGGTCCAATTTCGAGAAGGAGGTTTCTCGTCGAATTCAATTAGAATGGGCAGCGTTCGGGAAGTTAAGGCAGATCTTTTCGTCCAAAATACCTCAGTGTCTCAAGACGAAGGTCTTTGACCAGTGTGTGTTGCCAGTTATGACATACGGAAGCGAAACGTGGTCGCTCACCAAGGGCCTCTTGAATAGACTCAAGGTTGCTCAGCGTGCTATGGAGAGGGCTATGTTAGGTGTCTCCCTACGCGATAAAATCCGAAACGAGGATATCCGTAGGAGAAGGTGGAGGATTGCAAGTTGAGTGGCAGTGGCAGGGCAAGTGCGTAGAACCGATGGATTTGGATTGACCGAAATGGATTGACGGAAAAGTTTCAATGAGTATGTAGCGTTGGTGGCTCAATTGTTTTGGACTTCCGATCTAGATGGCGCAGGTTCGAATCCCGCCACGTGCCAATATGTTTATAATTATATATGGGTTCTTTCGCATGTTCTATGTTCTCTGTTAGGGGGTTCGGTTTCCGCACTTACTCCGTGCAGTGGACTATTGTGCGTGAGCCATGGCGGCCTTCTGGTCACTCCAGCGAGCCCACCTCCCTCCAAAAGCAGATTAGTCTTCCCGGTCTCCTCAGGGCATCCGCGACTGTTACCGGTAAGCCACTGTGTCCTTAATCCACTGTAGTGTCACCTTATTTCTGTTTCTCACGCGTTCTAGAGCGTTATGGCATTCTAGTATTAGTAACTAAGGAGGTTTTTCTTTAGTGATTGGAGTACGGAGGCGCTGTCGGAGAGTATGCACGCATCCGTGACTCCTCTGGTCTCTACGGCTTGTGCTGCTAGTAATATGGTATATTCGCCTGATATACAATCGCCTGATATACATTGTTATACATACTAAGGGGTCTGGATATTATTATGGTATGTTCATCGAGAATCGTTCTTTATTTATTTATTTATTTAATTCTTTATTGTACACTGAAATACAAAAAAAAAAACAAAAAGAGAAACAATGGGCGGCTTATTGCACATGGCAATTTCTTCCAGGCAACCTTAGATGGAGAATCAATACATATGAATTGGGGCAGACAAGTCTACGTTTAATGCAAATATATACATACTAACAATAACTTTTATATCAATTTATTATATATATAGTTTTTACAACAATTCCTCGGTGTCTGCATAATTCAATTGAGTAACCATTCTTTTACTCTTTCTTAACAGAAATCTGTTCGAGAATAATTAAAATATAATATTAAATATCCACTACACTCACACGCGCCTCTAGTCCAAGTTAAAGCGTGAAGCCTGTATTATGGGTACTAAACAAGGATAAATATACTTATATCACATTTTTTTTTTGTAAAATACTAATGTTATACTAGAAACACCAGACATTACAAACAGACATGTTCATTGCACACAATGTTTGTACTGCCGGGGATCGAACCGGAAACTTGGGTTGCAGCCGATGTCTCAACCGCTACACCAAATGGGTCGTCAAACAACACAGCCCAATTTGCGAGAACTCATTTAACATTTTTGTATAAATAAGGACCTTCATAGTTAAAAAAGCGATGGTGCAAATGTAGTTTTACTAGGTTT
>PQWD01011956.1:0-26358 GCA_019425675.1 Leucinodes orbonalis
ATACATATGCTATAGGTAAGTTCTATAAGGGAAATGAAAACCTTTCATTTTGGGACTAATGCCAAGCTCACCGGCCCGCGGTACATCCTCTCGAAAAACTGAGGCTCTAGTACGGTCCGATCGGCGGGGGCCTTTATCGCGAGTTCCTGTAGGTTCAACCAGTCCCTATTGACATTAACGACGAGGTTATTTTTTTATCTTCTATAGGCAAACATGTGGCCGCCATCTCATAAACTGGTAAGTGATGATGCGACCGTGGATGGATCATGCTTGCCTAGACACAGCCTAGAGTTCTATGTGCCACTGTGGGACTGGGAGCCATCTGCTCTCGCCCCTTTTCCGGTGAAGGTGTGAAGGCCATCTGCGTAAAAAAACGAGGCTCTGGTCGATCACAATATGAGAGTTGCCAAGGAAGGTCTAGTCCAAGAGTGTACGAGTATGACAAATATGAATAATTAATGCATAAGCAAGTTCCATATATCTTCCGCCGTACTGTTACGTCATTTGGTCGTGGTTCAAACTGCCTAATAGTAAACGTAGCTTTAGCGATCTTAAAGGGTTACTATAAGGATGACAGTATTCCTGTGTTCTGCGGTCCCTTCCTGAAAGGTATTCTAGAAAACAGGTTAGGAAAACATCTTCTATTACTTAGAAGATGTTATTACCTCAAGCCGAGCGTCATTTTTGGACGTAGCTCTTTTCAACACCATTTCTTGTTTGAATGTCTTGAAGTCTTTTCTCTGAACATAAGTTATTAATCTTAACTTGAACTCGGCGCGGTCCTGTTTGTCACTTATTTCAAAGTCTTCTTTGTCCCAATTTTCGAGAAGTAGATTCTTCTGAAAATCGTATTCTGCTTGAAGCTTATCTAAGCGCTGAGTGCCGATGCCTGGAGATATAAGTCATATTTTCTTTTTAAATATAAGAAAAACTATATAGACAAGTTAATATTATTCTAAATGCGAAAGTTTGTGTGGAAGTATAAACATGAGGGCTCTACAGCAAAAGTTTTAATCACATAGTTTTATAAAACTGTAATAGACGTAAATACCCATTTGATTTTGAAATTACATGTATACGCTGGAAATGTTAGAAGAACTTAAAAATTTAGTAAAGTTTGTACACATACTTGTTGATACTTTACCTAGAAAATAACTCAAGGTTTCCGTGTGAGCCTGAAAAGCGCGACGGTGTTGATCGTCCGAGTCTTCCGAAGCTTTCATTAAGGTCTGTATCAGGCGGTCTTTCCTTTCCATTAAAAAGTTGAAGCTCTCAATCATACCCTTAAATAAGAATAAAAGATGATAAGTATTCAAATTTAGCACACGAGTGCAAATCAGCAGTTCATAATCATTATTATGAAAATCCTTTAGAAAGAATTAAGTAGCTAGCCTACTAAAATACTAGCTAAAATATTACAATCAATAGAACAAAACGTCTACCATTTCAGTTATTTCATGAAATAAAAAGAGGGAAGAATAATGAAAACGAGTAAAGAAGAGACACACCTGAATGTCCTTGGCCATTTGTTTGCATGAAATCCGACGCAAAATGTATCGCCATTCTTGATTTATTTTTGCTCTGTTCATGCGACTGTACGCCTCTTCTCTGTCAAGTTTATTCTGAAATCATATTAAAAGTAGAGGTTTTTTTAACCATAATTGGTTCGCGTATATCTTATCGTATAAATGTTGGCTTTTATGTTATAAGTGTACAGGATGGTCTGGACGCTCACCTGATGGTAAGTGATACGCCAGAATATGACAGAGCGGCATTAAAGGAGACCAACAACTGACAGACACTTATTATCCTCCATCAATGCCGCACTGCACCCGTCACCCGAGACAACAGATGTTAGGTCTCTTATACCCGGTAATTTTACTAGCTAAAACACTAGCACTTAAAATACAAATCCTCTGGAGCCAGTAAACCCAAAGTCAATGTTCAGAACAGTGACTTGTTTAGCAGTTACCTGATTCTAGTAGGCCGGTTGATTGTCAATAGATATCTACTTAACTAATTGCAGTACATGAATTCGTACCTTGATAAACCTGACGATAAGCTCGCGCTTTCGCCTGCGAGCTTCCTCTTCTATATCAGCGCGATGCTGAAGATACCTCGCGCGTTCCTCATCAGACATGCGCGCCAGCTTGTTCACTTTAGCCTTTTTCCCCATATTTAATCACTTTCTTGGTTTTGGTAAGCACTGAAATCAGGAGCGAATACGGTAATGCACTGACGGGGTATTGTTGAGGAAGCTTTGTGTAGTATTAAGAATCTTTCTTTCTTTCTTACATAATATACCCATCCCCTTCACCAAAATGTACAAATACTAAAATGTCCGAATTAAGCCTGCCGTGTTAATGTTTCCAATACGAGCACTTGAAACGACATCATTTAGATACTTAAACATACAATGGCCTGAATTATTAAAAAAATTATTCATCCTACCTCAACTTTTCGCGTTTCGCTTCACGGAAATGTTAATACTTAAATGAAATTGTAAGGATTTTAATGCTAAAAACGTGTACTTACATTATCAAGTTTATTAAAGCAGCCGACGCCAAAGTCGCATTGAACAAACCAATAAATAACTGTCATGGCAACAGGTGGGGTATACTTGAGCACAAATTAAATCGAAGTCCGTAATAAAAACAGAAAGATATGTTCACCAATGTGGATTTGCGCGCTCGAATGTTTCGCTGGAAAAACACGACCCATCTCGGTATATTTTTCCGAACTGACTACTGCTGTTGGCCGTAGATGGCCTTTATAGCTTAACTGGGCAATTGGCGAGCGCAGAGGGCTCGCAGCCTTTAATCCCATGTCGTGTAATGGTTAAGAAGACAGTAATTATGGCAAGGTTTCCCCGGACAGACAAATGATTGTGTGCAACATATTTATTTGTATTGATCTGGGTGTTTCTATGTATAATATCAATAATATGTCAGTAATTGTCCGTGGCTCAAGTTGAAAACTGTTGCTATCCAATCTGGATTCAAATCCAGCCACGTACCAATGTGTTTTCAAATTCCCGAAATTGTATGTAGGTAGGTATGTATAAGCGATGCCTTTACGGTGAAGGAAAACATTGTATGTAGGTAGGTATGTATAAGCGATGCCTTTACGGTGAAGGAAAACATTGTGAGGAAACCTTGCACGCCTGCAAAAAAGTTTAAAGGTTGTGCATGTAATTGGCCAATCCGCACTAGGCCCGCGTGGACGACTAAGGCCTCACCTTATACAGTGCTCGTGCCCCTCAGTCCCAATTTGTTGTGATATGCTGTTTGCATATCACAACAAACTGTTGTCATCAACCTTACAACAAACAGTTAAATGACCATGGTTCTGACGGACACAACAAATGGGCCCTAGGTTCAAACAGTCAGGATCCACTTTTTATGACATATCTTTTGTTAAAAATTTAAGCTCCCACAAACCTTTATATTGTTTTTATACAAAATATTTAAACAGTACAAAAATTACTAATAAAGAATTCGCTTTCTTGTAAAACCATTTTATTGCCTTTTAGTTTTCCCGCGCTTTCCACATTTCACAAGTAATATGTAACCATAGCAACAGCGTTTGTTACTTGTCAATACCGATGGATATTGGATATTGCAGATTAAGCGAATTAAATTCCATACTTTACTATACTGATACCAGTGTAATCAATTTAAGCAGACTTTATTAGGGTTTCTCAACATGGACGCTCAGTCGTCCGGGACTCTGCAGTCCCCGTCAACTTATTCTGAAAGCTCTAAGACTGGAGTAGTAAATCTGGTGCGAGTGCTGGTGACAAGGATAAGGAACAGGATCTGACCAAGGATAATGGTACATACAACATACATATTAGGATATAGTGATACATATGAGAAGAGTTTTAATAAATTTTAAACTAGCTGTGCAAGAGACACACTAACTGGACAATTCTGTTATTATCAACGTTTCCGGAAGGAACAGAAAATATTTTAAAGACGGTTGATTAATTTGATTTATTCATTTTGATTTATTCCAAGATAAGAACTTTTAAAGATAGAAACATTATTTATTGAGTTAATTAAAGATAGTTCTAGAGAACAGACGCCTTGATAAGCTTAGCGTGGACCGTCCTCGGGTCCGATGAACCGACAATTTGCTAAAGACTTGACAGAGGCTGGATTAGAAAACCGAACGACTGAAATATATAGCACAAAATGGGGAGACCTATGTATAGCAGTAGACTGTGATAACTTGAGGTCAAGGATGTATAGTTTGAGTAGTCTAGGTAAAACTAGACCTAAAAATGATTCATATTCGACAGCCGCGTCACCAATCGATCTGGAATGTCACATCCAAGCGGAGAGGATCACCAAGATCTTGGACGAGGCACTTTACAAGACAAAATTGGCTCTATGCCTTCCGAGTTTGGTGCAGGAATACAAGACCTTGAGCTCGGTGCTGTCTCCCCAGCATATGGATGACCTCGTTTTCATTTTCGAGCAGTATGACAACCCGTTGTTTTCTACTAGCCTCTTGAATATGGCTGCCATGGATGATATCAAAGCGGTGAGTTTGTATTAGGATTGTTTTACTAATTATCTTAATTCAGCATTGCCGCGTAGTTACGGCAGATTACAATACATTTATTCTTCACATTTCTTCTTTTGTCCCGAAAAGCATGTTTAGTTTATAATTCATTATTTACTGATCTTTGCGAATCGGGAAACAAATGATAGAATGACTATTGACGGGCCTCATTTGGAGATGCCGTAATAGAAAAAGGACGTTAATCTTTCCATGATTGCCTCAATAATTAAATCAGGTACAATATTTAGTAAAACCAAGTGCTTGGCTTAGTGGCTGGTATGATCCGTTTTGAAGAGCGTGCTAGTTCAGCAACTATTACAATGGCTGGATGAAGGATAGGTGTTGATGGAATTCCTACTATTAAGAAGTTTACGTGAAAATTATTTCCATTTTCCAGGGTGACGTGTCTCTTAAAAACCGATTGAATCCAGAGCTGGGTCATCTACTGTACATTATGAACAGTTACCCAGCTCTTAGGCCTAAGGTCGAGGAGATGGTACAGGAGGTATGTTATATTTTATGAGACATAACTCCTACCTTTCTCGTTAAATATTTTATTATGCCCACCCCATAGTTCAAACATGATAAATAAATAATTATAATTGGTTTTTCTCAAAATTTGTAACACCTTCCTTTCAGATGAAAGACGAGGATTCCGAAGGGATGTCATTGGTAATTACTTTTCAATTATACTTCACTTATCCATGAAAGTAACATATCTAACTTTATCTCATACTTATATATTAACGTCATGAATGAAAAAAGACTGAAATTTTTAAAGCATTTAGAATTTGAGATGATCAACATATACGAGTATTAGTGCCGTTACCTTAGAATGATAATGCTTTTTCTTATTGCTAACTTTCGGAATATAGTTTTAAAAGCAAGATTCAAAATTCTGAATTGCTCTTTGCGACTTTTTGTTACATTGCATTAAATTATATTTAGTAATTTTATACATCATTTTAAAAAAATAATGCTATAGCTAATTATCTAGAACGAAAGTATTCACCAGCAATTAATAAATTTCAGCGTTCCCGCCCAGTGCCAGGTCTGGAGTATTTGTTAACGTTGGAGCAGTTCCGCGATCTGATGGTGCGCCAACTCCACATGACGGCGGCCGAGGAGCTCGCTGTTAAAATCAGCACTAGGAAGCTGGAGGCATCTAATGAGAAGCTTATAGATAAAATCAAAGGTTTGTTTGTATGATACTCGTTCTATCTACTCAATTAAGTCTGTAAAAAATCTTTAGATTTTTGACAAAACCTCACTTTTTAATCTTTGCCAGTTTGTGTCTACAATTTGCGTTAGAGATCCTTCTACTAAATTGCAATATACAACAACACTGAAAGACGAAAACGAGCGATTCGAAGAAACAATGTCTTTAAAATCTGAGATCATCAATAAGTTAGAACATGAACTATCATTGCTAAACCACGATGCCACTATAAAGCTCAAGAAAAAAATGTAAGTTCGAGTGTACATCTACGTAATTGTAATACAATTTTTTTGCCTAGGTGTAACGTAGGTATTTATCATTCCTGAACACATACTTTCCACGCAACATGGCTGCTCTCCTATTTTTTAAATCGACAAAGCACTCTTTGTTCCTACGGAGTTTCGAGAGCGCATGAGCGTGAACTCATTGTTGTGAACTGTGGCTTCCGATCTGGAGGGTGAACACACTTCGAACCTTCACCTCCACGTCACCTTCGAAAAGACATTGGTAAGGAAAAGTGAGGAAACCTGCGAATGCCTGCGAAGAGATTCAAAGGTTATGCGTCAAGTCGGCCAATTCGCACTCGGCTCGTGTTGACGACTAAGGCATACACCCTATACGGATAAGGGTCGTGGCCCCTCGGTGGGGATGTTTAATGAGCTGATGATGATGATGAGTAATGCCATTACTGATCATCAAATGAATCCCTTGTTTGTTTGTCTATTTATGAAATCATCAACATTACTCTTAAGGTCTTACTGCAGGGTACATGCCTTCCCGCACAGCATATCACGGGAATGCAAAAAGCATCTGCATCTAGTCTAAAAGCAATTATTTAATTCTAGTTTAGATTCCGACCGTCAGATGGTGCTTGCTAGCCGCGCCACGCCGTAAAAAGTGAAATGCTTCGAGAAGAGGAGGTTGAGAGCCGGGAAGGATACGAATCTGTTCTCAGAGCTCATCTTATTGAAGAGAAGAATCAGAGGGCAAGACGGTACTAAGGCCCGAATTCTAGAACGAGACTTAATCATTGAACTTTACTTAAATAGAGTTGAAGAAGGATGCCGCTATTTATCGTATATAGTGCTATCCATTTCGAATCCCTTTGCTATCCTTTTTAAGTAAGGGTCGACGTTGAGTCTAGTTCTCGAATACGTGCCTTAGGCTTATTTTTTGAAAGTCTTAAGATTTTTGTAGGATATACGTCCGTAAGACGTCCAATCCGCACTGGGCCCGCGTGACGACTAAGGCCTAATCACCCTATACGGTAGGCTCGTGCCCTCGGGGACGTTTAATGAGCTGATGATGACGTCCGTAAGAATATAAGTCAGAAATGAGAGATCTAAACTTAAAGGCATCTCACCCTTTTTATGTGGCAGTGGCAGGAATTTTATGTCCAAGGCTAACCTTGGGGAAATTCTTTAGCGTGGTTCCCTCTTACCTATTTTGTCCTCTAAAAGCTATATGCTATTGGTATACTCGTAGCTGTGATCCTGGTTGAAGGCGTTGGTCACATCACGTCAATCCTTCCCATGCTTAGCAAGCCGTTTGATGTCAACTTGTGATGTCAGTCGATACATGGCATGGCAGACAAATCCGCATATGGCCCGTGTATGTTACGGCTTAATCTAATCTTATCTGATGATGATACTGTCACATCTTTGACTAGTAAAATAAATTATATAGATTCAAAGGGAGACTCAGCTATTATCGTGGCTGCAAAAGTACGACTTGGAGATGGGAAGACAAGCAAATCGAGCTCGACGAGTATACTGACAAGTATGAAGATGAGACGCGCAACGTGTGAGAACTGAAGGTAGTTGTACTTACTGATGAGGTTAACTTACTTAGACGTACTAAAAAATATAATATTGTATGTCATTAAGGACGGTCAGTTCGTCACTCACCTGTTGTTAAGTGATTACGCCTGACATGAAAGATCACAGTGTGAGAGGAAATTCATAACAGTAGGTAGTCAGTTACTTCCGTTAACACTATCCTCCGACATTCCCAGATACAACAGTTGCGGTACCTTCATCCAAAACAAAAAAAAGTGCGAAAACATTCCTATTCACGGAACGTATCTTTGGCTGCGCGTGGTAACTCCTTAAACGACTCAGTATCGAGTCTACCACCTAGTATTATTTCTGTGTACCTTCAATAAAACCTTTTATGTTACACCAAATCATCATCATCATCAATCAATTATCTGAACGAAGGCCTCCCCTTATAATTTCCAAGCGGACTGATCCCTAGCAATTGACAACCATCTGCTACAGCCACATTAACCAGGTCAGTCTAAATATGCCTCAAGTATAAGTTCCTAGTATACTAGTTAACATACTTTTGAATATTCCAGAAAAAGTTGGCGGAACAGGACATTGAGTATATACCGCTGATGGCGGAGCGTGAAGAGGAGTACCACCAGGAGATGATGGAGAAGATGAATAAGTTCCTGATGGAGCACGCGGCGAGGGTAATCCAGACCGCGTGGCGAGAAGTATTGGCCAACCGCGCTGAGAAGAAACGGGTAAGCTTTGATGATATTCATAATTTATTTTACATATGTATTGAAACTCGGAAAAAAATAACATTAAATCAAATAAACTAATCAAAATATATAATACATCACACTATTACTTTTTAATAATTCATATGGCCGTAAAATAATCTTGTTATTATTAATGTTGATGTTAAACAAATGTTGTCTATGTCATATAAGCATTCGATTTACCGTTAAAGTATTCTGTTTACCATTAAAGTATTCTGTTTACCGTTAAAGTATTCGGTTTACCGTTGAAGTATTCGGTTTACCGTTAAAGTATTCTGTTTACCATTACGGTATTCGATTTACCGTTGAGGTAATTAATTTACTGTTAAAGTATTTGGATTACTGTTATAGTGTTTAGTTTACCGTTAAAATATTTAGTTGGCCGTAAACGTATTCAATTAACCGTTACTCGTAGGTTTAACACTAAAGTAAAACATTTGGTGTGCATTAATTATAATGGTTGACCATAAATTCACGTTATTTTTAAGACGTTTATCACTGATTTTAATGGTTTTAAATGTGTGTTTTTATTATTTTTACACGCAGCAAAAAGGAAAGGGGAAAAAAGGGAAGAAAAAATAATAATACCAATTTGTCCTGTCATTTCCATTCTTACCTTGATTCCTTTTTCCCCGTTTAACCAAATTTGACCTTGGTCTTTGAACCCATATTGACCTTTTGTAACTAATTACTAAAGAATAGTATACCAACATTTATTTTTATCTCAATCCATTCCTATACATCCAAAATCCATAATAACTACACTTATTATTATAACAACAGTTGAAGAAAAATTCAAAAGAAGATGCAAGCAGCCGCTGCAGCAGCCGAAAAGAAAGGTGGAAAGAAATAATTACACATTCAATCAAACATATTTATTTTTCACCATTTTTATATCTATGCAATGTTTTAAAATATAAATGTTTGTTATTTCACCAATATTGTTTTCTTTATATAAGGCACTACATGCGTTTAAGTGTAAACATAACTAATGGAAAATTAGGTAGCTAAATACTATTTTATATTCGGATGATGGCTATGGTTACTGTGTAGATGATATTTAAGTACTGAATTGTCATGACCTCTTACGGCTAGTAAGGTGCAATCATTTCTATACCTCTCTGAACAACCATAACGAATAAATCAATATTAATTTCAAAACAATTTGGAGTATATAACAAAAATTGCTTCCGAACATTAATAAATATTTTTAAAATGTTTCGCATGGATATTTCCTTATCAAGCCTCCATTAACGGTTTTACAAAATTGTAGGTCCATCGGGCCGGAGACTACACGTCTCTTGCCAAGACGTGGTTTCCACCCCAGAAATCGGTTGTCAAAACAGCTCAACTTTTGGTTAAGAAATGTTTATGCGTCAGTGATTTATTGGTGTTAACTCTGATTTCTATTCGTTTTTTTCAAATTTGTGTACTAAACAAATGTGATTCCATAATCTTGTTTGAAACATATTATATTGATATACATATATCAATATTTTGCAAGATTTTAAGGAAACAATCTACAGTGCTTACAGTAGCGCGATGACTCAGACTGCTCACTTTAGACTTTTCTTGCATAGACTATCCGCTGTCGACGGCTTTA
The DNA here is from genome assembly GCA_019425675.1 of Leucinodes orbonalis. Lineage (NCBI taxonomy): Eukaryota > Metazoa > Arthropoda > Insecta > Lepidoptera > Crambidae > Leucinodes > Leucinodes orbonalis. Next base: position 9,943 of record PQWD01011956.1, read on the forward strand.
CAAATTTAGGCGAAAAGTTTGGTGAAATGATTTGATTCTAGAAGCCTATATCGTAACTGTCTTGTCGACTCCCTTTTGGGATTCGTTCGTTATGTAATTTTTGACAAAACATAAAATACTGGCAAACAAAATCTCGCTAAACATAGCAATCTACATTCGTTATTCTTTTTTGTATATATTATATTATTCATATAGTTTTCTTCATAATTTCTCTTCATCATCGAGGATCTGAGGTGACGGATGGCTCGTACGTCTATGAGAGTGTCTGAGGAGCTCTTTGTGGTTGGAACAAAAGATATGGCACGTCGCGCACGTTCGCCGTTACGAAGTCCCGGATTCATATCCTGGAAATAAAAAGATTTGTCATGTAAATTTTATAAATAAGTGCATCGTAAGGTAGTTAGGAATAGAATTTTGTGATTTGAAAACCTGAAATTTTAACTTTATTCCTCTCATAAATTATTCAGAAATATTTTGAGAACTATAAGATAAAGTATTTGCGTCTTTTAGTTTCTCACAAAATTGCTAAGAGAAGATTGGGCTGTTCTTCTAAGTAGGCCCAGATTATATTATAGCTACAAATATGGTGTGCTGGAAGGCCTATGCCCAGCAATGAGCCTTTATAGGCCGATGATGTTGACTACACACAGTATTTTTATATTCTTAAGGTTCAATAACAGGTAAAAGATTATAATATAATACAATCACTCTTACCCTTAAGTGGACAGTAAGCGCGTGTGCTGTCACTTCCGTCTTGGAGATTTTTTGCTGCGCCGCCCGTAGTTCTTTGTCCAATCGCTGCTTCTCTAATTCCAATTCTTTAAGACGTCTTTCTGCCTCTGGAATAACAAACTGATACTTTAGCTTCGTCATCGTCATTGCAGTTTACTATGTCCACTGATGAACGAAGGCAACCTGTAATGATTTTTACGCGAAGCACCTAGCAATCGACTTCCATCGACTACCCGATCCTTAACACTATCTATCATCCGTCTATCTGGATAGGGGTCGACTTTAGCATTTTACTTTTTCCATTTCAAGTAATTGCGAAATGTTTAACCTATCTGCCGTGACCACGATAGTAAAAATGTCATCGAAACGTGTCAGAAAAAAATAGGTTTTTTCAAGATGCGATTTCTTCCAATATGTGCGGTTCTCGAAAACTTAAGCCAATATTATAAGTAAAGTACATAATCGTATGCAAAAAAAATTTTTTAATCAAAAAGGCACATCGAAACGCTTTCAGCTTGTATACAAACGTCGTACCTCTAAATTGGGCTTCTTTCTCTGCTTGAAGTACCTCAAATTGTTTCCGTTTTAGCCTTTCCTCTTCAAGCATTTTGTTTTGTTCTTCTTGTAGCCGTTCTAATTCTTCTCGTTTCTCCCATTCTTCTGCTAAAACCCTGAAAGAGTTTTGACTAATTAATTACTCTGATAAGTTTAGATTTCTTATCTTTAGATTTAACATTTTGTAAGTAGATGGTTTTTTTAACCCCCGACGCAGAAAGAGGGGTGTTATAAGTTTGACGTGTCTGTCTGTCTGTCTGTGGCATCATAACTCCCGAACGCATGCAGTGATTTCAAATTAGTTTTTTTTATATTAAAGGTGACTTATGTGCGAGTGTTCTTAGACATGTTTGATGAAAATCGGTAGAGCCGTTTAAAAGTTGTGAGGAGTGAAAGTGGGGAGAGCAACCGAATGACTGCAAATATACTTGGAATCAGTAACAATGTGACCTTTAGCCTATTATAGTAAGAAAAACTAGTAATTAATAAGTAAAATAGCGAACGAGCTTGACCTTAAATTGTCGTAAGTAAATTATAATATACTAAAATCTAACTTAACCTAACCTACCTATAAAAAGTATGAAATAAAAATGACTATCAGGGACTGAACTTGATATGAAAAATATCGTAGATAAGAAAGAAATAATTACGAGCGGTCCCCCAACGCGACGTTTTTTTTAGAAATTATTAAAATTTTTTAGGTACTTTAACATTAAGTTTCTTTTATTTATTTTTACTTTTAAAGAGGAAATTACTTAAGTTCTTTGTGTCGGGGGTTATTTAAATTTTTTATTTAATTTTTATATTAGGTCAAGTGTTCACTAACTTGCTTGCAAAGCTCTTACTATTTCCTCGTCCCTTTTGCCTGGGTTTCTTCGTGTAATAATCTTTCTAGTTCTGCCTGAGTGTGTTTAAGCTCTTCTAATTTCTTGTTATCCTGTTGCGCCATTTCGGCTAGTTCCTGTATTCATAAATAATTAAATTATGTACGTCTTGTGTTAGCTTAGACTATCCCAGTCTTATCGTAGACACTGATCGATAACTGCTTACATATGCAGCCCAATATTATTGTACCTACTCCATCTCTAAATTGGTATATTTGATCCTGGCCTGCATTTTTGACCTGGCCTGCATTTTGTGTGTCGCAATTTAGGTGCACACGCCTCTCTAATTAGATATCCTATCATTTACAAGAATCAATACTCAATTAATTCGGAGCCTTTAGTCGAACCGGGGCCAGTCCTTTCACAAAGAAGAGGAACTCAGGTCTCAGCGCCTAAAAGAGCTCGGGTCATCAACCCGTTTGGCTTCAAAACTGTATGTTAGTGACTAGTAGGTCGTCAGCTCTTACCTTCTAGCCTCGCCATAACAGTTATATGCTTTAAGCACGACCATAGACTTTTATTCCTGTACTTCGAGTACCTAATCAACAATTTTGAGCACGACAGACGAATTCTTTACAAGATTTTGTAAAGAATTCGTTCAGTCGAGAAGAATACGACTCAATTCTTTACAAGTATTTGGTTTTTTATCTATTATTATTGTATCCCCCGTTACCTGCGCCTGTGCCTCAGCAGCTCGTCTCGCGAGCACCTCCCGCTGGAGTCTCGCGCGCGCCTCGGCCGCGTCACGTTCACGTCTCGCGCCCGCCCCGCGTCGTCCCGCACGCGCTCGTCTCTGGAAACCCTCAGCGCCACCAGACACGGCGGCTGCCTGACGCAACGCCGATATCCATTGGAGTCTACTCCTATAATAAGTTGCAAGGTTTTTGTGGCTACTGCTGATGGGCGCAGGTAGCCTTTACAGTATCATAGGGCTATTGGCGAGCGCTGATAGCTCTTAGCCAGAAATCACACAATCACAATCTCTCTTAGAAATTACACAACAAATCTAAAGGCATTTCGAAGAGGTACTCAAACCTCGGTTTGTGTGATGATGATGATGGCTCGGGTCGTACACCACCACACGGGTAGGTACTGTGTACTAATTAATAGCCGTCATAAGTAGCCAATCATTAAGTATTGACGTGCTTTCGAAACCAAGATAGACTGGTGACAATATTTTTAGTCACCGATCCGACGGCCCACCATTATTCATTATCATCAGCTCATTAAATGCCCCCACCGAGGGGCACGAGCCTACTCGTAAAGGTGCACGCCTGCGTAGAGATTCAAAGGTTGTGCGTGAAGTCGGCCAATCTACATTGGGCCCGCGTACGACTAAAGCCTACACCTACGGTTAGGCTCGACTATTGTTGTTTGACCGAAAAATTTACCACTTTAGTAGGTTTTTTATAAAATTTCCAATAAATATTTTGTTTGGTATCACGAAAGCACAATATTTGGGAACTTTCCAAGATTCTCAATAAATTATTTTTAAAAAAGCACACCTTATATGTTGTTTCATCGATCGCTTTTGTTTACTTGCAATATATTATTTTTGAAAACACCATAAATATTCGGTCAATTGATGATATTGATCAATGACGTCACAAAACACTAGTCCCATACAATATTTAAGCGATCCTTTTTGGCAGTTCATATAAAGAGCGTCAGTGGCTCATTGGTGTGAACTGTTGCCTTCCGATCTGTAGGGCGCATATTCAAACTCCGCCACGTACCAATTCGAATTTTCGAAATTATAGTTTTAGTTTATCCGACGCTCTTACGATCGAGGAAAACATCGAGAGGAAACCTGCGCACGTCTTCGAAGAAATTCAAAAGGTTGTGCATGAAGTCGGCCAATCCGCACTTGGCCCGCGTGGACAACTAAGGCCACCCTTTGTGTAGACTCGTGCACCTCGGTGGGGACGTATATGAGTTGATAATGATGGTGTCAAGTACAGTAATAACCCGCGCTTACGCGACCCCTTGCGCGTTCACTATAACGCGAATTTCAAATTCGCGCCAAATGCTCGCATTACGCGAAAAAGTGTGTATAAACATAATTAGTCATTCAACGCTCTATGGTCGCGGCAATTCCGCTCCTTCGCTTCCCGATTCCCTCGTCGTTTCGTTTTTCCGTCATGTTTAGTTCGGCTGGCAGTGGTTTTAACATTTATTGGATATACATACATAGGTACATAATTTAAAGCTTCGTCAAAAATGTCTTCTGTAAAAGAAAAGAAAGCGCAAAGCGTATCTTGGAACTGAAGAAAGTGTTAAGAAGAATACGAAAATGGAGGTAAAGCAACAATTGTTGGAGAGATTGGTCTTCTGTCAGAATCGACTGGAACGATTTTAAAATCGCGGAAAAAATTAAAGTTTCCAGCGAAAGTTCACACCTATAAGTGCAACAAACTTTCTCGTGTTCGAGATCCTCTACTACTTCTAAGAATGAAAAGTTACTGTCAGTCTGGATCGAGATTTGAATAAGAGAACACACCACTAAGTCAAGACCTCATTGCTGAAAGCAAAATCTGTTGTATGAGATGCTGAAAACACAAGAAGGAGAAGGTAGTTCGACTCCGACTTTCTGCTAGTAGAGGCTGGTTCCATCGGTTGCAAGCAGCGTTCTAATCTTCACAAATCCACATAACAGGCGAAGCGGCCAGCGCGGCATTCAAGCTGCAGCTGAGTTTCCAGACAGTTTAAGAGTTCGTTGGACGAGAGAAAATTCCTGCTTGTCTCATCTTCAATGTTTTGATGAGACCGGACTTTACTGGAAAAAAATGCCATCTCAACATTTATTTCGAAGGAAAACGTCAAGCCAGTGTTTGCAAAGTGCTGCGAAAGATCGACTTACACTTCTGCTGGTGGTATGCCACTGGGTGATTTCAAACTGAAACCTTTACTAGATGTACCATTCAGAAACACCCGTGCAATGCGAGGCACAGACAGACAAGTCTACCAGTTGTGTGGCGATCACAACAGAAAGGCCGTGGGTTACAAGGGAAATATTTCAAGAATGGTATTTAATGTTTTTGCCCATCTGTCAAATCATACTGTGACAGAAATGGCTTGAACCTAAAGTTGTATTACTCTTAGACAATGCCCCAGGACATCCAACCTCACTTGATACACCCAGAGGCTTAAAAGTGTACGTGAAGTTCCTTCCACCAAACACTACGTCAATATTACAACCTATGGACCAAGGAGCCATAGCAAACTTCAAAGCTTATTACCATCGTCGCACTTTTAGCCAACTAATTCATGAAACTGACGGGGAAGGAAGACAGTCTATGCGAGAGTGGTGGAAGTCATACCACATTATGAAGGCTATTCACAACATAGAAGAAGCTTGGAAGGAAGTTAAAAGAGTTGTATGAACGGGGTGTGGCGTAATCTTTGGCCAGATGTAGTGGAAACACCGAGAAGAATTGTCCAGATGCAGAGACAAGTGCTAGAAGACATTGCTGCAATGATTGAGGGTTCTGAACTTGAAGATATCGCTGTAGAAGATCTCGTAGAACTTGTAGCAACGCACGACGATCCTCTCAGCAATGAAGATCTGATTGAGTTACAGAATAATCCTATCTACGATGAGGAAGAACAAGTAGAAGAGAAAGTTTTATCTTCAGGGCAAATACAAAATGCTCTTTCAAAAATTTATTCAGGTTTGGACATACTGCAGAGTATAGACAATAATGATGACCGTGTCTTGACCGTGTGTCAAACAATAAAAAACAGTGTTGGGTGTTATGAACGTATTTTACAAGAACGTAAAAAAACGCTACCCAAAAGACAATAGATGTATTTTTCCGTAAAAATTAATTAATAGTAACTATGTAATGCATAAAGTGTTCTTAGAATTAAAGTGATTGATTAAAATGATTCGTGTTTTTTTGTATTAAATTTTGGCTATGTTTAATCATAAACCTCGATATACGCGAATTTCAGTTAACGCGATTTTTTCTGGAACGCATCTCTCGCGTTAAAGCGGCGGTATTACTGTACTACCCAATTTTCAACTAGCATCTTAACCCTGTGACCACCAGAGAGGCCTAAAGCGTCACAAACTAGCACTTCATTCCTTCGAGTTTGTTATCCTGGCGTTCAAAGAGTTAAAGGAATGTCTGTATTACAAGAACTCCTAATTCAAAAGATACATGATAAAACAATGTAATAATTACTTGTGATCCTGGGTGCCAAACTCGAATGTTCTATCAGGGGTGACTAGCTGAAACCGCTGTAACTTTCCTTCTCCAGCGGCAGCTTCTACGGAGCAGTACTCGTCGATGGAGATCCTCCCGCATTGATCCCTTTGGGAAGAGCTCTTGTAGTACGTAAGGGCGCAGGGCTGGAGCACGCACCAGTACTCGCGCATCGTTGGAAGCAGGTAACCTCGTTTGAAGAGGTAGCCCTGTGGATGAAACGCGAGAATTTTATTACCTAATACAACGTCATCTGAAGGTCTAAAATGTTATTCAAGGCTCCTTATGAGTAAGGCATTAATAAAGGACACTTAAAGCATCACGTAGACCTTAAATTAAGAAGAACTCGGCAAGAAACTTAGGGCGTTATTTTTTAAATAAATACATTGATAAAGGCCAGTTTAGCACGAAATCTTAAAACAAACTTGTGCTATGGTTACTTCATTCATTGGGTCGAGTTTTATATTAATATAAATCCCACTGAAACTATTTTTTAAATAATCATGGCATTATTGCTCTACCTTTTTTTATTTTGACGTGCATAAGTTTATCATTAGCCTATGTCGTCTCACTGCAGGGCACAGGGTGGCTACCGCCATCTTTTAAAACAAGTTAATGATACGTCAGCATTTTTGTACCAGAAAAGGCGTGGAAAACGTTTTGTAATATTTTATGAGATGGCGGTAAGCCACCAGGCCTTACCATACAAATGGGATGATTGGGCCGTAACTCAACAATCTGGCCTAATGTGGATTGGTGGGTCATAAACAGAAATAATAACTTTTGAATTTTAAAATTTTTGTTTCTACAAAGTTTGTACCTTCTTGATTATGTCCTCAATAAAAACGTCGTATATCTCGTCGACGGCTTCCACCAAAGCCTTCGTATGCAACTGCTGATCGGCGCAGTACTTGGCTTCTAGTACAGCAAGGAATGAGGTCCACTTGAAGTGGCCTATTGACGATCCAAGAGCTTCCCAGTCGGCCGCGTCCCAGCGTAGACCGAGGCAGTGGACTAGTTGTTCTGCCACTATACCCGCTTCGGATGGCTGCAAGACTACCTGGGAAATAAGTAAGACAAACATAAGAAATAATATAGTGGGATAGCATTAAATTTACAAATACAAGATAATAGTGAGAATAAGGGAAAATCTTTTCCCATAGATATGGCTATGTGTTGGCCATTCGATATTAAAAGCAAAAGTCCAGCCAGAAGTAAAAAAGAACATAATGTTATTTACCTTCAAAGTTTTATTTACGTACGCATAAACACGCACACAAGCAGACGCAGACGACAGCCACACATTTATCAATTTGTCAAACGACCTGGTTAATTACTTTTTAGGTTTGCATAAAAAAAAATGGTATCATCATTTAAATTCATGGCATGAGCAATAAACTAAGTGAGCTTATTTACAAAACATTTTTTATAGTAAGTTTAATATAACTACCATGTAGAAATTTGATTTGAAAAAAGCTTGCTTATTACAGCAACGGCTCTGCGATAAAAAATACTATCACCTCGCACTTAGATAGTCCTAAAAAAGTAACATGGAAGTAATGACGCATCACGATATCAACTAATAACACGACAAATCAGTAGTCAGTGACAATTTATATTCAATTCTATAAATAGGCCCATATTACTCATTGTTTCGCGGTATAACATTCCGTGGCGGTCAATAATTTTAATATTAAGACGTCAACGACCTCTAATGAATCCTTGCAAGATTCTCCGACCATATGGCTTGCATGTGCCTAATGAGATGTTATTAACTTTGTGATCTTTTAATTAGTGACGTCATTACACGGAGCTTTGGATGTAACCAATCTTTTATACGTACATTTTAAGTTTGTTGCTAGACTGTCTTGGACTTTACTGAACTAAGAAAAGAACATTTATTTATTTATTTGTGTGGCATTTTATCTGAGCCAAGTCGCTTCATAAGCGAACGTTTAAGTACATAACTCATTAGGCTGCTTTTATTAAACTGATAACATTTTAAATATTTTCCAATGTCAAGAAATGTGAGGGATGTATTTCAAAAACACTTTAATGAATGATTTTTTTAATTAGATGTTTGCCCATTTTATTGCTTATTATTTAAAACGCCTACAAGTACTAGCTTTTTGCCGCGGCTTGCGTGTGATTCACCTGTGTGTGTACCTACATATCACATTACATCCGATGGCAAAATATAATGCTAGATATGTAATCAGTAGGTTAGGTACCTTCATTGGGAAATCAAAACACCTTGATTTATGTGACTGAGCTATTTGTATGATCCAATCATTCATTACAACAATTTAATTAAAACTCATATGTCGACAAACATGTGGGCACAGTTTTTGTTATAATATGAGAAACTAATTGAGGTTTGAACACGTGTACGGATATATTTTGCTAGAATAACTTAACAAATAAAATAATAGGTGTTTCTTAGATTGTATATATGTATCACGATTATTTTTTGGTTGACAATCATTATTTTGTATATTAAATACCAGATAGGTACTATATATATATATATATAGAGATGGAACACCTAGTGGCTCATTGTTCTTAATTTAAACATTTTATCAAAATATTGGCACGGATACTATTATTTTGTAGCTTACATATACAAGTACAAAATTGTTAAATCACTTTGGTACGATGTAACTCATCGTGTAAAAAAAAATTACTTGAGTTTTTTTCTGAATGATAACTGCTGTTGGCCGCAGATGCCGGGAAGATAAACATTTTAAAGAAAGATCGAAAGTAGTCACAATAATAATAAACCTGTAACCAATTGTACATACCACATATCGCTTGCTGTCATCAGCATCTTGCACCAGATCAGCCAAGAGGCAGAAGATTCTGAACAGCTTGAAAATAGAGTCCTCGCCGAAGATGGGCTTGTCGCGGGCGACTAGATTTTTACGGCAAACTAACCAGCACACCTGAAACAGAATTATATTAACATTGAATCTCGCTGTCACTGATCTCACTTCTTACTACTTTATCGTGTAGTATAATTAAGGTACCAGTTAAAATGTCATGAAATTTTTTTATGTTATACACACGTATGGGACAGTCATGACGCTGACCTGATGGTAAGTAATACGCCTAACAATGACAGAGCGGCATTGAAGGAGACCAACAACTAATAGACAGTTATTATCCTCCATCAATAACGCACTGCGCCCGTCACCCGAGACAACAGATGTTAGGTCCCTTATACCCGGTAATTTCACTAGCTACAGTCCTCATCCCGAAACACAAAAGTGCATAACACTCCTGTTTCACGGGACGCTATGGCACTGCGTCCGCTTCCCTCTGCGGCTTAAATCATTCGAGATTTCGATGCATCCAGATCGCTATGAACTGTCGAGCTCATGCTTTAGCAAATTTATAGTTCTACAGCAAAGGCTTAGGAGTATTTGATATTCGAACGAAGGACATACGATTTCAAATCGAATATCGTAAGAATATAAGACCGAAACTGGTATTGAATTTTAAACTCCATACAGTTTCTGATGTGGGTTCAAACTAGTTTTATTGTAATAGACAAAGATAATAAAGTGAAAGTAAGTTTGTGATGACGTCTGTGATATACGAGTATAGTACAAGGGTACCCAGTAATGGAAGCTATTTGGCTGGCACACGTTTTCTTCTTTGTTTTGCGATTACGAATGGCAATGCGTGAATCAGTATACCATCAAGACACGGTATTGTCTATGAATGAGACGTAAGTGACTGATGAATAATGTTTTACAATATGTGCCCATTACCCTTTCAAAGTAGTATCCTGCTACGCTTCGAGCTACACCTTATAAGAAGCTGTCGGCATGAGCCAAACAAAACATTTAGTAACTTTGTATTTAGTATATACCATATGACATTTTAATTTACTAAAGTGTTATTTGAAAATTTAGTGGAATCTATCAACTGAATGGTACTGATTTTGTTGATAAATAATTTCAACAAAAATTTACAAAATATTGGTTTAAAAATATTTTTCTCTTAAAATTTTCAAGTTCCTATTTTCCTTCCTATTTTTAAGTTATTTTTCCCCTGGGATTGGTGATATATAAAGTTTTTGGACGTGTTTTTAAGAGTTTTGAACATCTGTATATTGCCATACTCTTCATTGTTGTTCGGTAGTCGGTTTACAATTGTGCCTTTGAATAATATTGATTGTTTACCGTATTCGGAGCGAGGAGTAATTAATAGAAGTTTGGATTTATATTCTGCTATTTCTCTCTAATTTAATCTTATATCTATACCTATTCTATTTCCTTTATGATCTTCTTTTGTTTATGTTTTGAATTGTTGTTATGATTTCGTTATTAAAATCTTTGTTTATAACGTAAAAAGTAAACAATGCTTCTTTTAAGCCATGCCGCCTGTTGTCTGCTCTTAATGACCCGTAAAACGTAAGATTGTCATCGCGGCAATGATGTAGAAAGTATACAGAATATTATAGCATCGCGACGGAAAAATAACTTTTGATAATACTGGAACTTGAATGCTTCATTTTACGAAATAGACTGGCAATCAGCAGCTGTAACATGAACACTGACTGCGAGGTTGGCTCACAAGTTAATAGTATCATGGAGATATTATCAAACAAAAAGTTTCCGTGAGAGGCCTAAAGTTACCGACAAACCAGACCAGACACGTTTTGGAGTTTATTAGACCCTAAATTGTAATTTCTTCATATCAGTAGTTCCGAAACCTCTGGGTGTATAATAAAGTTGTTATAATGACCATATATTAGAAACCTATATAAAAACGATGTTTTAAATAGAATAAATAAGTATTCACGGATGAAATTACAACGCGTAGCTCCGATTAAGGTATAGGATGAACATATCTGCTTACTTTTTTATCAATATAAAAAATACAGATCAACACAAACAGACGTGTAACTAATGTTTGTTCTACATTGGAATCGAACGAACCTTGGCATCGTAACCGACATCATCATCATTACATCACATGGGTCGTCAATGCAAAATGCCAAGGATTCCTGTAAACTGTGGTACTTTCCATAATATTATACCAACAAAGATATTTGAAAAACCACAGCAGAATAATTGCACTAATAAAAACAACGACATTCAAGAACGTAATTTTGCACAATAGGCTTTTTTATCAGTATAAAAAGGAATTGCTATGTTTATTTCGATATTAATCTATTCTGAGCAGTACCTGACGAAATGTAATGTGCAAAAAATATTATTTCAACGTTAGTTATATTGGTCGAAGTTCGCTTTTAGCAAACGTTTCAGGATTGTTTTAGTTACATAAGAATTATGAGTGAATACATCAGAAGCCATCAGCAAAAATCGTATCCTAAATAAAATAAAACACTTCCCATTCCGTTTTACCCTTGAGTGACTTTAATTAAACTTGTGAACCGATCCCGCAGACGTAATACGTGAACTGCCCACTGTAACTTTAACTTGCTCCAAAATGAACTTCATTGTTTTATTTGTAACGCTTATAAATATATAAATATCCACTGATATTCACAACGCCATCTAGCCCCAAGTTAGCGTGAAGCCTGTATTATGGGTACTTAACAACGGATAAACATACTTACATTTTTTTTGTAAATACATACATATTATACATAGAAAACACCCAGACCATTACAAACAGACATGTTCATGCACACAAATGTTTGTACTGCCCGGGGATCACCCGGAACCCTTGGTGAAGCAGCCGATGTCTCAACCGCTACACCAAATGGGTCGTCAATTGTGTTACCTCGCTGATCTTCTTCTCGTATTCCCTGACCACGTGGAGGGTCACTGCCTTCGGGAGAGAGCTGAACACTTCATGTTGCAGATAGTAGCGGAACTCGTCGAAGCTCAACTCCTGGGAGGACTTGAAGTGGTCCAGCCCTTTCTCCACTCCATACAGGTCAAGGAGGGTGCCGATGTTTGCTGTAAGCACCTGAAACATATAGGTATTTTCAGAAAATAATTTGCTAGCTGATTAGAGTCTTGGCAAGTGTGGCATGGGACGCCCTTCGATCCGATGGACGGACAACTTGCGAATGGTCGCTGATGGAGGCTAGATGAGATAAGGGAAGGACTTAGATAGCTCGAGCAGCAGTGGACGATAGGTTGAAGAGAGAAAGAAATTGAGATGAGGATTTGCTCACAACTTTTGATAAAGAAGATTACTGCAATAGCAAAAAGACATCGCAATGATCGGTCATCAGTTTGTCGAATACAATACTTATTATACAAAGAAACATCCAGACTAACACAAACAGTCATGTTCTTGCACACAAATGATTGTACTGCCCGGTATTGCCCGGATTGTATTGTATATGATTGCTGATTGTTGTGCAAATGGTTCCGGGTTTGATAACCCGGAACTCTTGGCGTAGTAGCCAACGTCTCAACCATTACACCAAATGGGTATCCATCATCATCTAGTAGTACATAGTAATATTTCGGTCACGGTGTTAGAGCTAAAAGTCGAGTTAGAGTAATAGTAGTATTGGTTTCAGCACTGTTCAGTGTTGCAGTACTATCACTGCAATATGATAAATAAACAGTATGTGACCAATGATGTAAAAAAGTATAGATTCGTAATATGCGCACAAAACAATCCAAAAATGTGTTCCGAGTGCAGTGACAGCACACATGCACATATTTCGAAAGAGCGTACATTTACCTAAACAAAATAGTACAAACTGTTCTCTTTTCGGCGGTTCGTTTTTGAGGCACGTAGGGCGTATCTACCTTTATATATATAGAATATCACTGTATGTGACCAATTTGATACTACCATTACACCATGCAGTGGGTCAATGTACAAAATGCAGAGGCGTGAAGACCGATAACACTGAAGCATTATGTGTAGTGTACTCGACCATTCGTGCTTTATGATGCCATAACATTTTTGGCATGTAATTTTTCAAAAATATTGTTTAGTAAAAATTAATATAGCCTAGAAAGCCGAACTGTTTTTGACATGCCATTATATTGAATACTAGCTGTGCCCTTCGGTGTTACCCGCGATACGAGACATTTTCATACAGTGAAACGTTGTCCAGGGCGTCCGGTAACTCCATTCCAAATTTTGTTAATCGTTTCAACCATTTAAACGCGAAGAGGTAACAAACATACTATACTCAGAACTTTATACAAAGAGACTTTGTTTTATACTACATAGTATAAAACAAAGTCTCTTTTTTGTCCCTATGTGCGCTTAAATCTTTAAAACTACGCAACATATTGCGTTGGTATATATTTATCTCTTAAGGATATCCCACAATAAATTTAATCATTTACGTCAAATAATGGCTAATTTTCGAAGCGATTTTAACCAATACAGCTTTAATCCTTATTCAATTAAATACCTTTAATAAATTGTTGAATTAATATACATCATATGATTTAAATGAATATTTGCAAAGATATACAGATTTAAAAATTGCGGTACGTAGCGTTTGCGGCGGTACCGGCTGACCGGGGAAGCGGGAGCGTTATTACGAATATCACCATTGTACCCATGCGAAGCAGGGGCAGGTCGCTAGTTATGAATAAAGGCGAAAGTTTGTCAAATCGTGTAATAAACAACAATATACAATACGAACATAATCGCACTAGAACCTTTTTTGGTAGGCGCAGATTATAATGATTTCGTAGTGCGGAAAATCTTGCTCAAATAATCGGTTCGACCTTCATCGTATAAGTTACAAAGTACACAGAGTAACCTGCCGATATGTAGGTCTAGTTTCTCTAATGCCGTGGGCGGAGTCGTTCGTGAGTCATACACCTAGCTTATTGCTTACACACTATGACTACTATGTTGTTTCTTATTAGGTGTACAAGGACGGATCCAGGTTAGGCGCCAGGGTGGGGGACACTTAGTAGTAGTCAAGTTAAGAACTTATAAGGCATTTTGTTAATGTACGTTAGTATAGTACACTTAATAAAGGCTGGGGGGGGGGGGGGTCATGACCCTCCCCCTGGATCCGCCGTTCGTGGTAGACTCGATACTGAGTCTATATATACACCGCAGAGCCAGATATATATCGTCTTGTTATAGGCTTCTGTTTCGAGAAAAGAATAGGCATATTTTGTATTTGGTGATAGAAGCAGGGCAGGTGTCCTTAAAAATTATATCTGCAATGGCCAGGCGTGTCCCTTAACATGTGAGCAAACTTGTCGTCCAACCGGCACTGGGCACGCGTGGACGTCTAAGATCTAATCACCCTTACGGGTAGGCTCGTGCCCCTCGGTGAGGACGTTTAACGAGCTGATGATAATGAAGTCATTCCTGTCACTTCTACTGTAGTGTGTATAAATAATTAAAATACAAATCCCCTGTATGAAGGTAAAAACATATATTCAATAATATATACATGTATTAATAAATGGTTATACCTATAACTAATGTTCAAAATAGACTTGGTAAGTATAATTACTTACCAAGTCTATTTTTAATGAAATGTATTTGTCTAAATAATATTATTTTCATTATTCTTATAACCATGAGTGGAATGCAACAGTTTGAGGAGAGATATTTTTATTTAATGTTGTTAAAACCTGCTGTATTTGTGTTTACATTGTACTTACAGTATTATTGGAGGCTGTGATTAAGTATTTGAATCTTGTCTGTCGTATCAGGTACAGTTAATTACGTGTTTACCTTGCCTTATCGGGAAGTAAATAACAAGTTAACAATGTATTTGCATGAATCCAAGAGATAAGACGTGATGAATAGAAGACAGAGAGTATCACGAGTCATTTAATCTGTAAGTAAGGGCTTTCTCAAATATCAGATACATCCACAAATCGAAAATGTCGATATACGAAAGTGTTTATTAAAAGAGTTATTTACACAGTGCGATAGGGACCAATTTTTTGGGATACCGTTTTGCGAAAGTGATCGTAGAAACCTCTTTTGCAAGTCGTTTTCATCAGGTGATGGGCTCTCTCTACGCTGTTTCTAACCATCGGTCATGCCTGTGACATACATATCGCAACTTCAACCTGTTGCTCCAGCGAGCTGGGTCGGTAACATAAACTCTGTGACTAACGACCAAAATCAGGAATAACCTGGCTTTGCCTTGAAAAAGGTGGAGACTCAAGTAATGGAGTGAGTAGAAATTACATTTAGTTTAAGGGACTACAATGTTGAGACACGACATCAATTATATGAGAAAGAAGAATAAGTAGACTCTTGCCCTCTCACTATTTCAACCAATTGCTTTCTACGTTGATATAGGTTTCTTCCATTCTGCACTAGAGACCCTCCGCTTTCTTGGCGTTCCGGATCAAAATAATTCCGCGGAAACGAGGCAACCAGTCCGGTGCCCTACACTATTTACATCAGGCTATACATACTGTTCTCGGGCACCGTAAGCCACCCCATTGGGCAGATTAGTGGGTGTAGTAGCTAGAACCGACGGCTAAGATAGAAATTGTGACCGACGGCTTAACGTGGCCCCTGAAGCCCAGAACCAACTTCGTTTTCAGAAAATCAGGCGAATTCAGCCTGCAATACCCTAACCATACTGAGAAAAATCGCATAAAATGGCTAAGCGGTCTTATGGGATCCGAATCATCCGATCATGTAGCGATCAACAGTTGCTAAGACCACTAGACCACGGTACTAGCAAGTAAATCTTAGAAAACTATCTACAAAACTATGTCTAGTGTCTCAAGTGTCATTATGACTAATGTAAAAAAAAAGCTAGTTTTGTACCATTTCATGTAGCGATCTACACTTTCTGAGAACACTAGACAACGGTGCTACCAAGTAAAGTAAATCTCAGTAAACTTTGTCTAGTTTCTCAAGTGTCATCATGACTCATGTAAGAAGAAACAAAAGCTAGTTGTATGTACTTATGATGTGTGGCGTGTACATTAGTGGCTAATGACTGTCGCGTCGAGGAATGACCTGACGCCTACACGACACCGTCTAACATTAACTTTATATAAGTACACTCATAGAAGTCGGTAGCTCGGTAATATAGTTAGCAATACGTTATGTTTTTGCAATCAATTTATGATGTAGTTTTT
>PQWD01011957.1:0-64549 GCA_019425675.1 Leucinodes orbonalis
TGCAATCTGTCAAGATACTGACCTTTGCTGTGTGCGTTCTAAGGCTGCTTTCAGTGGCGAAACCCTTGCCACATATATTGCAGTGGAAGGGTCTGTTCTTGGCCCTTTCCACTTGTGCGTCATGGTTCCTGAGGTGTTGCTGCAGATTCGACAGTTGGATGAACGCGCGCCCGCAGTCTGGGAGGTGGCATTTGTACGGGCGTTCCCCTGTGGGGAGAATCAGATAGATACATATTTCATTTCTCTATTTTACATTTTATTCGCTATTTTATAAAGGGTTCACAAACAAAAAAGTTAGACATATGGTGAGCAAAGGTGACCTTATCGATACAAGCGATCTTCCAGGCAACCTTTGGGTAAAGATCAAGTTAAAGAAGTCAGGCAGTGGGCATTATACCAATTTTATATTATTGCATGCCAAAATATATATAGTAGAACCGATGTCCGTTGGAGCAGACGAGTTCTGGAGTGGAGACCGCGTCTTGTCCGCGTCCAAGCGAAGTGTAGGACGTCCTCCGGCCCGATGGACCTATGACTTGCGAAATATCACTCATGAAGAGGACTGGGATATCTAGGAGATGTTGGTCCAGCTGTGGACTCCGATAAATTGAAAATATTTTTAATCATACTCATGTAAAACCCAAAACAATCAAAGCCATTCTCACGGCTATATTTTATCCCATCATCATCAGCTCATTAAACGTCCCCACCGAGGGGCACGAGCCTACCCATATAGGGTGATTAGGCCTTAGTCGTCCACGCGGGCCCAGTGCGGATTGGACGACTTCACACACAACCTTCGAATCTCTTCGCAGGAGTGCATGAAGGTTTCCTCACGATGTTTTCCTTCACCGTAAGAGCGTCGGATAACGTACATATTTTTCGAAAATTCGAAAATACATTGGTACGTGTCGGGATTTGAACCTTAGCCCTCTCGATAGGAAGGCGACAGTCCACACCACTGAGCCACCGACGCTCATTTTATCCCAATCAAGTTAAATTCAGTCATTATGCACAAATAATGGCGATTTTGCTTGTTGCACTTAAATTGCAGTATCAAATGGGACATCTGGCTTAACCAGTTGGGACATACACTCGCTGCATTCTTTGAATACCACATTTTCTAGACTGAGAACTAGATGCCTTGACTTAGGACAATGCCTAAATGTCTAGTCTAGGCTAGGAACAAAGTGCTTCAATATTTCCTAAGAACTTAAGGTAAGTAACATGCTAATCTTAAGCAGCAGGACTGATTATATCGTTAAGTAATATGGCTTGTTAAGTTAGGTTAGTGAAGTAAGTTTTTTTCAGATTTATTGTATGAAATATAGAGTCCCTTGTATTCTTAATAATGATATGTGCATATTAAAGTGAGTTATTAAGAAGAACGTATTAAGTCATTATAAAAATTAATATTTCCAATGCTTTGAAAGAGGTGCAAGGCCTACTTTCTAGATAAGTGTGCACTAGACAATGCACACTCGATTGAACACCCCTGATCTCGAATGGGCGATTTCTCTTACGTACTTAACATCATCTATAAGCTATAGGTATATTGCAAATATATAGTTTTTAGATCTGAAATGATCAGCTATTTTTAAATGTTACCTATATATTTCAACGTCCACAGTAGTAATTGTTATCACAGATAAGGCATGCTTTTGCGAGTAAACTCTATTGTGAATTAAAAAAAAACTGTCTATTCTTTTTGACAGATTTTAATTTGAATTTGGAACACTCAAACCAGCTCTTTGTTAAAAAAAACGAATCTGTTCATCGCACTTTCGAATTTGGTTGCCAAAAAACATCGACCTTGCCCCGTCAATATTTGAAATTGGAAATTGTAACCGTAACCCGAAAGCCGAAGAGGTTCGCGCCAAAAGCCGCGACCTAACCCAACGAAAGAAACCGATGACCGGCGTTCCATTTTTAAATAAGACCATAATAAAACGAACGCATACTTTTAGCCTGTAGTACTGCAAGCAAATTGGTGGGGTCGTTGACTGACGCACACATAGACACGACAGACGCTGTACACTGTCCACACAGTAAGGACATTGCGTTTGTGTTGGTAATTTTGCATGTTTGGCAGAATGCGTGTGTATAATACGTTTGTGTGTAAGGAAAGATATTGTAGAATTATTTCCTAGATGGTACGGGCTAGATATTGGTTTTGTGCGGAGCTTGACACAGCGAAATGCATAGAATATCGCCTTGTATAGCTAATCGGCCACTAACCGTGTCGATTGCTTTAGTTTATTGCCACTAAATTTTATAACTGAGTTCAGTTTATTAGGTTGGATACGTAGATAAAAGTGTGGGTGAAATATTGCGTTATTTAAGCCCTTTATGACTAAGGCTGCGGCGTTTTGTTGGTAATGGCCAGATTATTTGTATTGTGATAAAGTTATTTTTTGAAAAGTATAATATTCAATTAATGTGCATACATCAGTTTAAAAGGACCGAAACTTAGATAATAATGTATACTTTTAAATTTGTCTGCTGTAGTTCTATTTTGCCATAAAGTCACAGTTATTATGGTTTTAAAATAGATAGTAAAGGGATGTGCATTATCCATTATAATATGTAGAGCTTTTTTATTATGTGCATCACTAGTTTCTTTTATATTATTGCAAATTTATAGCATAGTATAGATCAAACATTATTACAAATAGCCATAAAAATAATCATAAGGTTTGGTATTTTCATGTATAACTGACGCTTTCTACAAAAACTTAAAAAATCAGTTCTAACTCTACATTTCTTCTTTTTTTTAAACAAATATATTACAAATTGTACCTAACTACCAAATAAAGTGTGATTAAATAGAAAAATAAAATTGTCCTAGCAAAGAATCTCAATGATTTTAAAATCCAATACCATAACAATTTAGAGACCATTTTCTATAAAAACTAGCAACATTACAAACAAACGAGATCAAGCAAAAATCAATTTTATCGCATTGCAGTTGGAATACAAAACTGTACAACTGCATCCAAGGAAAGGCGGGTTGCATAGAACATTATTAGGTGATGCTAATCACGCCAAAAATGGCTATCGAACATACCAGAAACGGGATACCGCGCGCTCCCGCGCCATATTGCCGCAGATTAAAAATAATTACCTCTATAGTTTATGGTCCGGCAACGGACGCACTAATTTCCGTAACGAGCACACTTTTAAGTTAAAAATGGCTTACTTATTTAATTTCGGTGCTCTAATTTATTTAAATTAAATACTTTAAATTACTAATGTTTTTTAATTTTAGTATTTTTTTTTTACTTATGTTTTAGCTTCAAATATTTTCGTTTACAAGGTTATAAAACACAATTATCCTATAACGTCCTTTTTTAAGGAAACAATAAGTGTTAGATATAATCAATGATTAATTATCCATAACCGTCAGGACCGCTTCTCTTAAAGTATCAATTTGTATATTAATGTTGCTTTTATAATCAAAATAATAACTAATAAACATGTGTTAAGGACTCCAGTTGGTATCCATAACTAGTTTATAAATAAATAAATAATTAAACTCCCGTTAACAAAATAACATTCCTAATAGCGTGAACCATAACCAATAAATCCGATCCGTTCGGATAGAACATCCTTTATACCACCGTGCATCATGTAAACTGTGCTAAGGCGAACGCCTTTCCCTTCCCTACATTTATTCATAGAGAAATAACAAAAATAGCCATAGATAACTCGGCCAGTATACATTGACCTCCCGCGCTAGTCACTCTCCGAGTGTCTGCTGGTAGTTTCGGCCGCCGCACGGGTCTTGTTGCGCCGGTCGGTGAGACGCGTAGGTTGTATAGGTTGAAAAATGGCGGCCCGCTACAATAGTATGGAGTATGGAGACCAGCGAACCCGGAAATGTTGGGCATAGACAAGTTTAATATGAACATTGTGGGTTTTTTTCTTTGCGTTAGATAACTATGTGGCCAGTTATTTGGATATAATTGAATTTCTTCTAACAATCATACATTATGGTTTAACAAAGGCTCAAATTGTATTCATTATTTTCAAATTATGATGTAGATATATTTTAATTAGAATTAAAACTTAAAAGCTTAACAATTTTAACATAAAGTTGTTAGGAATAGGTAATGATCATAGTATTTCAAAATATTCTAATAACATTTCTGTTATTGGCAATTCGTTTTAACACGCCATAATTCTAGTCCATTTAATTCAATTCGCTATGGGTTTGTTATATATTCGTTTAATCATGGGTCGTTAAAACGTTATAAAATCACAATTAGTTACCTAAAAGCTAGACAGACTTCGAAAGCAGGTCTAGCTAGAAATCTAGGCACACTTGGTTACCAAACGTATATTAAATGCTTGCAGACAGACAATATTATAATTAAGTTATAATTATAACAAAATAAGATGTTGAAAAATGTTAATTGACGACTCATAATATGGTGTAACGTTTGGGAAGTAGGTAAGTATTTTAAGCTACTAAGCCAAAATTTCCGGGTTCGATCCCCGTACAGAATAAAAATTGGTGTACTTTTATTCTCAAAATAATACTATTTTATTCGTTATTAAGTGTCCATGATGCAACTTCCAGCTTCTTGCTTCTTGGTCTGTTGCCTTCCAATCTGGAGAGCGCAGGTTCAAATCCCGCCACGTACCAATGTGTTTTGAAATTTTCGGAATTATATATACGTTTTCTGACGCTCTTAAGGTGTAGGAAAACATCGTGAGGAAACCTGCGCCTCCCCAAGGGATTCATAGGTTGTGCGTGAGTCGGTCAATCCGCACTGGGCCCGCGTGGACATCTGAGCCCTAGACACCCTTTACCTTTACGTTCCCCTCGGTGGGGACGTTTAATGGGCTGATGATGATAATGATGAAGTCAAAAGAAGGTAATCAAATCGAGTCACAGTTAATAGGAACCATATTAAAAAGTGAGAAATAAAAAAATATACCAAATAATTAATAAATAGTAAGAAATTCAACCAAACATACATTTTTTAATTGTATTACGAATATATTTATATATTACTATAACTTAGTGGCAACTGTCATCCAATACCTACATTATTAATCCCAAAGTCAAATATGAGTAAAGTTGCTCATTACGTTCCCAGTTACTTCACTGCAAGTACCAAGTAGCTTCTATAATCTATGGTACACATAGTACAGGAAATAAGTAAAACAATTGTTAACACGCGTGCAGGGCATATTGAACAATGGTAATAGACAATGTAACAGTGCCTTTTTAAAATAAATATTGTCTATGGTCGTTCTGTTAATCTATGGTCTGAGCCTACGGAGACCTAGGCTGCCTACGCATTCGATTTACATACAAAAGTACTTCCCGGCGATACAAGCACCTTTGACTGGGAGCGTAGGCATAAAGCATTCTCGAGGTGTTGCCTTTTAAAAAATAAAAGACCATAGAGAAAATAATTCTATGTATTTTTTTGCTACCAGGTTTTCTATCGGTTGGTGTTTTCATACATGTTATTTAAGGTTATATGATAGTAGTAAGAGCGTCGGTGGCTCAGTGGTGTGGACTGTCGCCTTCCTACCAGGAGGGCTGAGGTTCAAATCCCGACACGTACCAATGTGTTTTCGAATTTTTGAAAATATATGTACGTTATCCGACGCTCTTACGGTGAAGGAAAACATCGTGAGGAAACCTTCATGCACGCCTGCGAAGAGATTCGAAGGTTGTGTGTGAAGTCGTCTAATCCGCACTGGGCCCGCGTGGACGACTAAGGCCTAATCACCCTATACGGGTAGGCTCGTGCCCCTCGGTGGGGACGTTTAATGAGCTGATTATGATGATAGTAGGTGACTTTAATATAAATAAACAATAATAAAATAGTTTTATTAGGTAAACCAGATAGCTTATTTCAATTATCTTACATTTAGATGTATTGAAATTGAGTCAGTCTCTCACAAATTGTTGACTTGCACATTATCTTCGTATGCCTAAAAGTACAAAGCACTAACTTTTTTTTTCAGTGCTTACCTATTATTAAAAACAAATTCAAATTAAGAACAATCTTGACGTCTGTCATTTTGACAGCACCCAAGTGTGCCCGCGTAAATTTCAATCGAATTTAATAAAGCACGCGAAACCGAGCGAGTATATCCGCGCTCCAGTCAAAATGGCGCATAAGTCTGCGTTCCAAATTCAAAAATAAATTCGTTACATGCACGCGCTGCCGGTCATGTTTTAAAATTGACGCGGGACGATGTTGCAGATTGAAATGTTTTTATATGAAAACTAGTTCTGCCCCGCGGTGTTAGCCGCGGTTCTAGATATTTTTACGCAGTCATTTAAGATGTTAAGACGTGAAAAAGTAACAATTATACTTATTCACAAGCTATTTCCTTTACAATATTAGTGTGATTATACTAGTGCTTACTAGATGTCAAGGGGCGTGGGACAGGCATTATCTATGATGATCATAACTATGAAAGATATTTTAGTGTTACAGGCATGGACATATAAAAACATACGAACAGAGTCTCGCTAACAACAAAAGTGTGTCAAAATTCGGCCAGATATTGTAAAAAAAACAAAATTATTTAGACATTTGGCGCCCATCTGTCAACAGAGCCATAGATTATGTAAGGAGAAAAATAAAAAAAAGAAAAAACTTGTGTTGTGAATTGTTGCTAAAGTCGCAATGAACAAAAGAGAAACAATCCAGAAATTACGTATCATAGGTAAATGAACAATTATATTACATATTTTTAGTTTAAAAACTAAACTAAACTAGTAAAAATGTCAAAATGACATCATAGAGAGCAGCTGTCATTCGGGGACACATTTTGTATATTGACCCTTTGAGCGCCAATGACATCTAAATGCGTCAGAAACAATAGATTTTCTATAGTGTCTGGATTTCTTGCGTTATATAAGGGTATGACAGTGCGCTCGTAATTTTTATACGTCCATGGTTAAACGTAAGCATTAACACTGTCCTGTACTAAGGATCAATTATTTATTAAAGAGACTATAGCGATTCACCAATCAGACACGATACGTCTGCTTTGTTAGTTATTTCATTTAAAAAATACAGTTGAAAAAAGTTTTTTTTAAATTGAAACATATACATTTGTATATGTCTATACATGCGTAAGTATCAGCGATTGTTTTAAACCATTTCATTTTTATTTGAACAGAATAGTGTTGTGCAAATAGGTCACAAAAAATGTCAACCTACATGACTTTCCAATGGTGTGTTTAAGCGTTCGAAATTCAAATAATGTAGACAAATTCGTTGATTGATATTAACTCTGACGTGAAGTATTGATTTGTCTACCAGTTCATTTATAAAAGCTACAGATGTTGATTTCGCTAAAATGATATTTGGAAAATGTGTGACTATAATGATTACTAGAGTATTGTATTCTTGTATTGAAACTTTTTGTAATTGCGCCAAAAGTATTAAAAGTGCGTTAGTTGACAACATAAAAATGTGATGTGAAAGTGTTCTTGTAAGTACTTCGTCTTATACCATTAAAAATACATGGAGTTGGAATTAAGTCGTTTTCACAGATTATAAAGAGTAGCTCAGTTGAGCTACGCATATGGTCCTATTGCAGCCAT
The DNA here is from genome assembly GCA_019425675.1 of Leucinodes orbonalis. Lineage (NCBI taxonomy): Eukaryota > Metazoa > Arthropoda > Insecta > Lepidoptera > Crambidae > Leucinodes > Leucinodes orbonalis. The sequence goes on from PQWD01011957.1 coordinate 7,586, forward strand.
TTTTTATTTCACCGTTCCAAATTCAAAAAATATTCCAGATGTTCCGTAAATCCATAATGAATGCCCGGCAGAACACTTGAAACAATTACGCGCTAAATATTAATTACTATCCGCCCGCAGATCGCTATGTATTTCCGTATACATAAAATTAATGAAGCATTTATCATATATCGGAAATTTAAATTATTGCCCAGGATTTTGCGTGCACACATGGTGGTGCAGTGGGGCCGCCCCCCACCGCTGGGGGCGGGGGAAGGGGTCACGCACACCCCCAACTATCGCCCACCCCAACTATTTCGGGGTGGGCAGCGGGCAGAAAAAAATTATTACTATTCCACCTGCGTTCGACGGCGTATTGGCAATTTAAACGGTCGCCATTTTGTTTTTAATCGATTGCGTGGTGTGTGTGTTTTCGGGTGTGTGGAATATTGTATATACAATTATTATAGTTAGTCTGTGGAGCTTTGTGCCGGAGTCGCTTCGTTTTAAATAACGGTCGTTAGTTTAAATGAAACGTTATTTTTGCAGCTAAACGATGAATTTGGTAGTACTTGGTTGGCAGACGAAAACTTGAAATATGAATAGTGCTGTTATATAATTAGATTTAATAAACAAATTTTAAACTAGGAAGATCAAAATATTAATAAATATACCAATTATGTAATCTTATGTCCAATAAGTAATTATTTACAACGAAAAAGAACCAAACATGATTATTAAATTAATAACAAAAAAATAAAAAACAATTAAAAATATACCGAAACAATAGAACGTAAAAGATAGAGATAAGAGTTGTACTCTTTTGAGGAGGCCTATGTCCAGCAGTGGACGATGGTGGGCTGATTGATAGAGTGCAATACATGCTGTGAGATAAGCTTGGACTTCAACTAGAATAAGAACTACGAATAAGCGAAGAATAAGAGATATGAAGTGTTCCAAAAAGAAGTACGAGATCTTGTTATCTGGTAATCTTTGATTTGTAGTTGTGAAAACAGGAATAACACAATTTGCTTGAATTTTTATTTATTGTATAAATGTGTGTACACAATAATATTAGAACGTGAACTGAATTTAGTAATACGCGTACATTATAATCACAGATGCTTACGTTTGCAAATGTGCGATGCAATCGTACATATTGCCTACAACGAAAAGAAATAAATTAATTTAAAAATATAAAAATGTTCCATAAATCCCTCTAGAGTTTTTCTCTGAAGCCCTCAAGTAGCAATCATACATACCCCTAACATCAATGCTACGTCATCGTCATCATCAGCTCATTCTACGTCCCCACCGAGGGGCACGAGCCTTCCCGTATAGGGTGTATAGGCCTTAGGCGTCCACGCGGGCCCAGTGCGGATTAGCCGACTTCACACACAACCTTTGAATCTCTTCGCAGGCGTGCGCAGGTTTCCTCACGATGTTTTCCTTCACCGCAAGAGCGTCGGATAACGTACATATCATTTCAAATATTCGAAAACACATTGGTACGTGTAGGTATTTGAATCTCAGCCCTCCCAGTAGGAGGGTAACAGTCCACACCATTGAGCCACCGACGCTCATGAAACAGTTTAAAAACAGTCCGCAAAAAATGATAATTAATTCAAAACGTAATGAATTTTTAATGAATTTAACACGGATTGAATCAATGAAAACAAGCGGACTTGAGTTGGTTAAAAGCAATAAAAAGTGCTCGCCCCTCGGCCAAGTTGCTCCGGGAATCTGAAGTTTTTTTTACTTTTTGTGTTTTTTTTTTAATTTTCACCACGGCGCTATCTCGCGAATGCTTCAGTGGTCAAATAAAAACTTAAGGAGTTTTCAAGGAGCTACGAAAGCTGTGGAGACTGCAACAGTTTTCAATTTTTACAATATTTTGTATATATATTTTATTTAACGATTATTAACTACAGCTATGGCCTACTGGATGGCCTGTGCTTTGCAGTGTGCTGATAATTAGATTTTTAAGTTAGGGGCGTTTATTTAGTCATGACAAATTCTTATTGATTTTCAATTCTAATACAGTCGAATCGAGTTAAATGTAATGTCATTTGGTACTTGACAAGAAAAGGAGTTGTCAATTTCATGTCTTTACAATATAAAAGAAACTATAAGCAAATTTAAAATAAAAAATCTATCACTATAACCAACGACATAACTAACCATAAATAATACGCTCACTTGCCTTCTTGTTCCATAACTAAAAACATAAAATAATATTAAAAAAGTAAACTCAAATCGACTCCACACATTTTTAATGCAAAGCAGCCAAGTTAAGAAAGATAGCTGGCCAACTTCTGAAAAGGGTACACGTTTCAAGAGAGTAAAAAGATTCAGGGGGGTGGTGGGGGGATGGCAAAAAAATAACCGTTTTGTACTCGGCAAAAATGCAAAGAGAAGACTGCACTTGGCAAGTTTACACAAGGCGGTGAGGTTGTCCCGAACGCTTAACTCTGTATCTTTGACTTTTTTAGTTTAAAATGCTTAAAAGTTCATTAATCTTTGCATTTTTGTTTATCTGCATAAGTTGTTGCCTTGAGTTCGCGGCATTGGGCAAAGTAAATTTGCAGAGTTTTTAAGCGTAGTGATAGATACAAATATAAATAATTTAGATGTGAATGGAGTGGAAGAAACACACTAGCTGTTGGCTTAAGAGTTGAGACTAACGACAAGTTAGTGAAAAATAATAAAAAGAAAATAAATATGAAGTAGTTAACTCAAACTATGCATTCACGGCTATCGAAAAATCTGTGGTGTTAAACTGCTCAGATGTTTACTTTTAGTGTTTAAATAAAAGGCTGTTTTCTTTTAAGCAGAATCTATTTAAAAATGCCAGTCTCTAAGTTGGTATTACACCTTGCAGCAGAACAAAGCTCTGAATAAATATGTTTGACGTTCTTCTTGGAACTAAACAAACAAACAAATAAAACTTTGTTAAAATAAATCTGTTACAGATACTTTTGAATCGTCAATTATTATTATTATATTTTTTATGTAATTAATTTCAAATTCAGTACTGTAAAACCATTGTCCACACCATTGAGCGTCGGTGGCTCAATGATGTGGACTGTCGCCCTCCTACCCGGCCGAGGTTCAAAAACCGACACGTACCAATGTATTTTCGAATTTTAGAAAAATATATGTACGATTGCGCACGCCTGCGAAGAGATTCAAAGGTTGTGCGTGAAGTCGCCAACCGCACTGGGCCCGCGTGGACGACTAAGGCCTAATCACCCTATACGGGTAAGCTCGTGCCTCTCGGTGGGGACGTTTAATGAGCTGACGATGACTGTAAAATATGGTCGACATGATTAAAGTTCTGTAGCCAAAAAATCCAAGAATACCAGCCACATAATTCAGGCATTAATTTGGCTAGAAATACCGCAGCCAGGGCTGTCTAACGACTTGCAGCTTTATCTGCGCTCCGTGTAGTTTGTGGTAATTAAGGTTGCGCGTAATTTTTGTGGCCTTAATTAAGTATGTTTTATGTTTCAAATAGCGTCGGTTACTCTTTGGTGTGGACTTGCTTCCGATGGTGCAGACGCCACGTACCAATGTGTTTCCGAATTTCCGAAATCGTACGTTTATCCGACGCTCTTACGGTAAGGGAAACATCGTGAGAAACCTGCGCACGCCTGCGAAGGATTCAAAGGTTGTGCGTGAAGTCGACCAATTCGTATTGGGCCTGCGTGGACGACTAAGGCCTATACACTTTACGAGCAGGCTTGTGCCCTCAGATGGATGATGATGGTTTAGAATATGTGATAAAATTGGTAAACGCATATTAATAATAACATTTGCAAATAAGCTGATATTTTTCTTGTTACATATTCATAGTCAGACGTATCTCTTACCATCAGAACATTTTGATTATCCTGTACACTTGGTAACAAATTTTTTGCTAAAGCAAGTTACAGTTCAGTTCCACTCGGAATATTCAAGTCCAAAAAAAGATGTCTGCAAGTGGGATTTAAAAATTCATCCCGTCTAGAAACGTTTGGTACTAAGGGGGTGGTGGGGATGGAACTTTTTGTGCGAACTAAAGCGTTCGAGTAGTGCAGGTGTCTTTCTTTTTCTTGAGCATTGAACAACTGGGAGAAATTTTAATGTAACCCCATTCATTTTGTATTCTACGCGGATCTGATCTCGAATTTTCTGTTTTATTTTTATAATAGTAGAAATTATGATTAAATGTATTGTATTATATAGAAATGAAATTTATTAGTTTTTTAGCTATGTACATGGTATTTGCGTCTATCGTTCTTATTATAAGACTGTAAAAAGGGTACTACACTATTGACGAATATTTATGTGATAAAAATCCGTGGTCTTAAACTGCTCAGCTATTTCAGTGTTTATGATATATTGTTACATTAAGGAAAATGAAAATGTTTTTAAAAAAGGCTACACTGTTGAGTTTTCTTGAGTGCTTCTTTCTCAACAGGCTAAACCACTGAAGCGCTTTTTTTTTTCAAAGCATCAAAACTCATATTTTTAGTTTAGTATTTTAATCGTTTTTTATTATATTTTTGTATATTTTTTGACGTTCATAAGTGCTTTTTGTAAGCCTAATTTGAAATAAATGTTTTTGACTTTGACTTTGTATGGTTGCCGGGAAGAGTTGAATAAAAAAGTGTTTCATTAACGTTGATAGAAATAATTTATCTTACTAATCTTTGAAATGTATCACCATCATCATCAGCTCATTAAACGTCCCCACCGAGGGCACGAGCCTACCCGTATAGGGTGATTAGGCCTTAGTCGTCCACGAGGGCCCAGTGCGGATTGGACGACTTCACACACAACCTTTGAATCTCTTCGCAGGCGTGCATGAAGGTTTTCTCACGATGTTTTCCTTCATCGTAAGAGCGTCGGTAATGAAATGAAATATATATTAATTTTTAATTGGTATTATGTAGGTACATATAGCCCTTAAGTTGCATTACTACTAACCACTATGATTTTATCTGTTACTTGAATTTTTGAAGATTTTTTTTATTATAATGACTGTTTGAGGTATTAACTTATATAAACAACATACTATCAACTTTATAACTAGCGGTTTAATCACGAACCCAATAAATAGGCTTATTACTTATTAAAATACCAAACCCATCCTGAACCAGCTGTCGGTTCCCAACCCGGATACCAAACCGGGAGAACAATTGGTCAAACTTGACCGTTAACTATGACAGCATAAAAAAACAATACCTGTTTAAAATCATCATTTTTAACCCTTCGTTCTTAAATTTCTATATATATTTGTCCCTAAACTTAACCCTTTGATTACCTGCTGCTTTTGTAGGGCCGATCTGTCAATCTGTATTATTTTTTCACGGTTAATATATTATTTCGTTGTAAGCGAGTTTTAATTATAACAGTGTTGTAAATTGTGTCGGATGTAAGGGGACTTTGAAAAACGTGAAGTCGTAACTGTTTAGTATTGAACTTAGGTATTTGTTGCTCTAGGATTTATTCTTTTGTTACTGATTTAATTATAGCTTAATATATCTTTGGTCTTTCATCATTTTTTGTTTTCAATTCATCAGCTTTAAGTTTCATTGAGTAATCATAAAGAAGTTAACAATATATAAAACGTGAATTCTCACTGTTGTGGTCGACTGTTAGTGTTAGAATGGTGTTAACGATTGTGCTAAATATATCTCAGTCCTCCGCTTTTCTCACTCTTACAACTTTTTATTTAATTTATTACGTTCAGTATACTCACCTGATGGTAAATGATACGCCTGACCATCACAGAAAGCATTGATTGAGACCAACAACTGCTAGAGTTATAATTCTTCGCCAATACCGCACTGCGCCCGAACCCGAGACAACAGATGTTAGGTCTCTTATACCCGGTAATTTTACTAGCTACAGTGCCCTCATCCCGAAACACAGAAGTGCAAACACTTCTATCACACGGGATGATATCTGCACTGCGGTGGTATCTATCTAGACGACTCAGTAGCGAGGGTGGTAGCCTAGTAAATTAATACTTTTTTTACTGTGGTAGACTAGATACTGAGTCGTCTAGGTAGGTACCACCGCAGTGACAGATATCGTCCCGTGAAACAGGAGTGTTATGCACTTTTGTGTTCGGGATGAGGGCACTGTTAGTGTTAGAGCTAGTGAAATTACCGGGTATAAGAGACCTATCATCTGTTGTCACTGGTGTCGGGCGCAGTGCGGCGTTGTGGAAGATAATAACTGTCTATCAGTTGTTGGTCTCTTTTAATGCCGCTCTATCATGGTCTGGCGTAACACTTACCACCAGGTGAGCGTCCAGACCGTCCTGTACACTTATAACATAAAAAAAATATTCCTGTTCTGTAATAATTCTAATTAAATAACGCGGGAGACCTATGTTTAGCAGTGGACTGCGTTAAGTGTAAAAGACTAAGAGAAAGACCTAAAGATGTTACGTACACACACAGTATACATATATTATTGAAATGATCATTTAATCTTTTATCATATGTTAACATACATGATATATACTCGGTAAAAATTTAGGACAATTGAAATCACAAGCTTGTACTACAGTCTGTTTAAAGTTCAAATATTTTGTACGGGATACATATTGAAATTTGAATCCATAGACTATAGACGCATCCCGTCACGGAAATGCATTCAATGCAGTTCCGCAAAGGGTGACCTTTCACTATCCTTATTATTACAACACAATGTCCTGCAAAAAATGGCCACAGCTGCCGGCCATTCGGGAAATAAAAGGCAACGTTGGCCATCCCTAAAATAATACTAGTGACACGTATTATTATGCTAATATTGCGTACGCTATTATTTTCACAGGTACGTATGTCTTGGGTCGCAGTGACCCCGTGTTTTTGGCGCGGCGATGAAGGGTTGAGCGGTTTTTGTACGTGACTAATTTTGATGAATTACAAACGCATATGGTGTTCCGGTCGCAGTTTGGGGTTAGCCTTGCGCAGTGACTGACCGGAGATAGGTGAGATAAATTTTTGATTATTAACAATTAACTATCATTATAGTCATTTAACCATTTTATCTCATTATATATAGTATTTACTTTATTTAAATTATTATGTTCACAAATGTTTATGTACAATCACACTTTGATGAAAACACACACATAACAAAAACATACACTAATTTAATTACTATTGCTTTAAACAATAATAAGCGATGATGAAGATCAGTTTCATCATCAACTTATTACATTCCACTGCAGAGAACAAGCTTTCCCAGACATTATAGTCATGGAGATATTGGGCCGTAACCACAGATTTCCCAATACAGGAGATGGGCAAGCGCGTTTTTAAGTGCGACAAATGTAAGCTCAACGAGCATACACTGGCTGCCAGTTTACGCTCTGTGAGACGAGTAAGACGCACGAATATTAGAAGAAATTACCGTTTTTTCCCAAAATGCCATCCTGTGCAATTGTACATGCCATCATCGCAATGAATCAGTAAATTTACCAAGAAATATAATAACTTTCACAGATAAGAACCGAAAAGAATTGCGACACTGGACTGCCTATAAACTTGGCGCTTGTCCAGTCTAATGTATATTCGGATGTCTGTGGCCGTAACCCACCAAGCCGGCCCAATGCGGATCGGTGGTGTGTTAAGACTCTCATCTTAGAACTCAGAATCTCTTATTTTCGGACAATGTTGTTCAACAGCAATTATGTCGTGGCTCAATGGTGTGGACTGTTGCCCTCTTACCGGAGGGCTGGATTGAAATTCCGCCACGTACCAACAATTTCAATTTTATAATATTGTACGTTATACCGACGCTCTTACGGTGTAGGAAAAAATCGTGAGAAAACCTGTGCACGCCTGCGAAAAGATTCAAAGGTTTGTCGTGAAGTCGTTCAACCCGCACTGGCTCGCATGGACGACTAAGGCCACGAACACCCTATACTTCGGTAGGCTCGTGATAATGAGTTCAGCTTGCAATGCAAAAAGCTTCTCACAATACTGAGAAAAATCGCACAAATTAAGCCGTCGGTCCGTTACACACTGAGGTATCTTTAACACCCACCAATCCGCATTGGTCCGCGTGGTCGGTTACAACCACAGATTTCCCAATACAGGAGATGGGGCAAGCCGCTTTTAAGTGCGACAAATGTAAGCTCAACGAGCATACACTTGCCAGTTTACTCTTGAAGACGAGTCAAGACGCACGAATATTAGAAGAAATTACCGTTTTTTCCCAAAATGCCATCCTGTGCAATTGTAACACCATCATCGCAATGAATCAGTAAATTTACCAAAAAAATTAATAACTTTTCACAGGTAAGAACCGAAAAGAAATTGCGACACTGGGACTGCCTATAAACTTAGCGGCTTGTCCAGTCTAATTGTATATTCGGATGTCTGTGGTTACAGCCCAATCTCCCCATGGCTATGCTGTGCGGGAAGGCCTGTGCCCTGCAGTGGGCCGATGATGAACTTTCTTTTTGTTAAAATAACCCAAAAGCTGCGTTTGCTTATTTTATAACGTCATCTAGTATCTTAACGGTAATCATTTGGAAGGTAATTTAAACCATTAAACGGATAACGAGATGGTGGAATGGCGTCTCGTTTAACATACAAAACACTTTTCCAACTAAGCAGAACTGAAATTTTCCTTGCGCATTTTTTTTCTAAGCCCATAGACACGCTGCATAATGAATCGAGGCCGCCATTTGTAAAACAAAGATGTCCGACTTTACATGACAATTAGAGCCGTATAATGATGAGACACGAGCGAAACAATATCGTTGGAGAAAAACAGGTTTCCTGCTTTAAATGGTACAAAGAATGTTCTAGAATTAAATTTTCCCATTTGCAGGGAACCGAATGTATTCGTTTTAAAATTTAAATTGCGAAAATGTGTGCAACATTTGAACATTAAAAAAAAATAAAGTTGCTGGCTGTGTAGAAAACTTCGGGTAAACAACAAAAAGTTTACATCGAACAGAAAGAAAAATCCATTAAAATATTAAAATGTATTCCGGACACGCGTATAAGTTATCAAGATTACACCACCAATAAATAACATCGGAATCAATATCAAAAATCGATTCGAACAAAAAACGGCGACAGATGGCGCGGCGGGCCCTCCGTAAAAGCTCGATTCCCAAAAACAATCTTAAAAAAGCCGGAAAACGCTCATCAATATTGGAGTAGAGATTTTTTACGGTGATTTTTGGGAACATCCGTAACGGACAGATGTTCAGCGTAAAGTGTAAGTACTTTGTATAAGTTTCCTTCGTGTGTAAACAATAAAAAAAACATCGCAATTACCGTAAAGTCATTAACCTTTATACGGACAATAGTTACATAAAAAATAAAATTAAAAAAATATTCAATTCGCGGCATTCCACGAGGACAATTCAAAAATGTAACCCCACAACTGACGCGGACATGCAAACTCGCTCTCGTTCCGTTTTCAAATCCCCGCGACCGTCTTTTGTTTTTTTTTCTTCATCTGCCACAAAACTCCTAACTTGCTACTTAACCGTTTCTTTCGTTCCATTCCTTTAATTAGCAACAAAGAGATTGCGTGTTCCTTTATTTTTATACTTTTTAAAATTTAATTACCGCTGAGACAATAGAAATAATGCGTTCCACCATCATGGGTTGTTATGACATGCAAATTCGCGTTTCGCTTTTGTCTTTGTAAATTGTACACGACATTTGCTGAGATGAAAAAAGTCTCACGTTTAGTCGAAATTGCGGTCTCTATATTCGCTTGGATAAGTGCACTATTATGTTATTATAGGCATCAAAAGTTGCATCAGTACCAGATGGTGGGTAACGGTACTGTGCAATACGGCCGTTTGCTTCGCGAAACTGTTTTGTTAGCAAAAATATGTAGATGTATAACGCGTTAGGTTTTCGTTGCGTGCGGGCACTCGCGACCTTTGCGGCTGGGAGGGTTATGTTATTTATCGTCTAAATACCATTACATTTTAACGATATTTAATATTGGAAATGGTAATTATTGAACACATTTTGATGTTAACTAACTTATTTCCCACATAATATAAACGCAGTTGATATTAGTTAACATTGCAAGGGGTTTTATTATCTATTGTGAGTTATTGAAACAACCTACACGCGATGGTTTGTTGGTTTTTAGTTGAATTATAACCAATCAAAATTAATAAAATAATACGATATGAATATTCAATTGCTGCAAAGATTCTTTCTAAGAAGTTCTAACGACTTAAAAAGTCGACTTTTCAATCGTCCCCCCCGGCAGACACTTATTCCTTTTTTCTTACCTATCGATTCGTCTTAACCTTTGCCCCGAGGAAACTTCACAAAGTTTTTTCACTTAATTTAAACTCAAAAGATACTCGAGATAATTGCTCTCAGCTCGCCATTCAGTCGGAGCGGGCGTTTCGCCATTTTCCCCATTTTTTGGCATTCTCCGATGGGCGGATCGACAAGCTATTGTGGAGAAGAATCGGTGATTAAAATTCAATTTTGGAACAATCGGCCGTGTGTCGGCGGCGGTTAAGATGACGCGGTGCATTTTAATTGGATACGACAATTTTAGGAATCGTTATCCAACGATTAAATTTGGCGGGATTTTTGAATTTAGAATAATGGAATTGGAATTTGAATCGTTATTCTTACTGGCATTATGGTTGAATAGAATGAATATTTTATAAAGATTTTCGAGTGCTTTTCAAAGAATGTAAAGAAAGTCATGATTATGGACCTATTTGATTAGATATCTGTTAGGTTGATATGGCAATATTAACAGTAAAGTAGGTCCAAAGCAATTTTTCATAAAAAAAATAATATCCAAATCGAAATCTTATTAGATATTAGATAACTCTTCTTTTATATAATGATAATTAATATATGTATTATCATTATTTATCATATACATTACCGGAGTGGTAAATCATGTCCTTGTCTAAAAGAAATTCATCCTTTCTATTTCGAATTTACTTTTCTAATTAATTAGACATTCTAGGAAAATTTATCGGTTGTGAAATAAAAATTTACCATTCTTTTATGATAAGATAATTAATATTTTATTTCAATAATAATTTGAAGTCAGTCCACCCCTAAATTGAGGCATATGCCGAAATAATAGCCCGCTGGTAAAGATTAAGACAAAAAACAAATTACATTTTGAATACAAAAAAGAGCCACAATTAATACTACCAATTAATTGTTCCCTTTGTGAGATCTTTAATAAAAACTCCAATTGTAAGACGCCATTTTTCTAACGCGTTTCGGGTCTTTGTTTCTTTTTTTAATTATACGCGCGAAATGCTGCGACTTTTGTCTATGGGTCTTTTCAATATTTAAAAATGAGGTTTTAATGACGAGGTTACTGATAAATCTGGTACTGTGTGTAGAGATTGAACATTGAATAATAATACGTTTTTATATATTCGATTTTGACAGGCATTCATGTCCAAATCAACCCCTACAAGATACGTTAGATAGGCATTGCTTAGTATTTCGATTAGTTAGTCCCGTAGGTATACTATGTAGTGTTAAATGACAATATTTTTTTTTTCAGTCAATAAAACATATTATATTTATTTATCTATTATATTTATAATTCAAACATCCTTGTCTGAAGTTAATCATTAACTGTAAACTTATTTATATTTCAGTTCTTTAGTCAAACTTTGTATTTCGTTATTTACTTTTTTATTAAATTATCACTCGAGCAACCATGACGTACCCATAATGATATAATACATTTAGTAGCCAAATAATATTATGTCAATAAAATATCTTCCAAAACAAAATAAATTTAATAAAACTAGTAACGGGAAATTTTCAAACAATTAAACAGACAGTCCCCATAAGTCCGGTTTTAATAACCAATCGCGAGCGACACCTAGAGGGAAAAAATGGAAGAAATTTCCACCCCCCAACATAATTTCCTAATCGCCAGCCCGAACTTCCTGTTCCGCGACAAAAAACTCAGATACGACGTTGCGAAGATTTGCTCGAGAAAGAAACTTGCGGATAAGACGTTTGAAATTTGGACTGAGAGTCATATGCTCTCGCCACTTGACTGGTGATGCTCTAACCGCAAGGATTCAGACACAATAGAAAATCAATTCTTTCTGTTAATATAATCCATCACGGCGGTTAAAGGGTTAATTGTCGTTACTTTGTGAGACGTTTTCGGTGCTATAGCAATTCTATGTTAGTTAGTTTTTTTTATGTTACGGAGTGTACAGTAAGGTCGGGACGATCACCTGGTGATACACCCGCCCGACCATGACAGAGTGGTATTGAAGGTAAATTAACAACTGATAGACAGTTATTATTCTCTATCAATGCTGCATGGGATTGAACCCGGAAGCTTGTGAACCATAGCCGACTTCTGAACCATTATACCACACAGATCTTAAAATTTTCATACATGTAAATGATATGTTTAAAAGATTTAATTGATGTAATTTAGAAACGTTAGCGCTTCTTGTAATAGATACGTAATAAACAATTTTCAATAGATTCGTGAGTCTTATCCACAACGTTCGAACGGTACATGTCAATATTTACCCGGTAAAAGTGGGCAAAAAATAAATTAGGCAAAAGCTCATTTAGGCGCCATCTGGTGGGGGCGGCGTGATTCTTTTCCCATTACTGCTGAGTGGTTGAATTGGGACCGGGCTCTTGAGTGATGGGGTTTTTTAATTTTGTACGTGTTAATTCCTTTGCGAAGATAACTTTCTTATTCGTATATATTAAAAAGTAGGTAGGTAAGTAGGTACCACCGCAGTGCCAGATATCGTGTGTTTTGCACTTCTATGTTTCGGGATGAGGGCATTGTAGCTAGTAAAATTATCGGGTGTAAGAGACCTAACATCTGTTGTCTCGGGTGACGAGCGCAGTGCGGCGTTGATGGAGGATAATAATAATCAATGCCGCACTATCATGGTAAGGAGTATCACTTACCATCTGACTTACTAAAGATATTATTTAATATTGGAATAGAATTTTATAAAACACCTTATTTACTTTTCTTAAATCACAAACGCCTTGAAAAGGTTAATTTGTAACTCAGCACTTTCAACTGCCCATGTAATAAACTTATTGTAAACTTCTGTGACAAATTAATTGTGAATAAATAAATAAATTAATGTGTGTTTTTATTTTTTTAAAGAAAATTATTATTTATTTTTACTCTAATACTTCGAGTAGAAAGTGTTTTTAGCAAGTTTTACAAAACTACAGTTTAAAGTTTTTAATGCAATACAGATTTTTTGATTTGTAAGCGATATCGTAGAAGTCAGCTGTAAGTTATAAAACGATGAACCGTTCGATCGTAATAACCGTTTATATCCAAAATTCAGTTGCTAGTTTGTGTCTTTATATTATTGGGTCCATAGTTCCGGATTGTAAGTTGAGACAGTTTTAACTTACAGCTTTTCATAAGTAAAAAACTTTGACGGGTTTAAAGTAAGATTTGTAGAGGTGTCCACACCCACACAGTCGACCTTTTACAAGGTCTCCTTCTAGAGTAAATCGTTTGTGTTACCTTTTTGTGCAAAAGTTAACTTCTATCTTTGTACGGGTTCCTATGGTGCTCATCTTGTCAAACTTAAGCCTTTGCATAATTAAATAAACAACGCGTTTGAAAAGTAATAACAAAACGCAACAGCGCGCCATAATTTTGAGCGCCAAATACGCATTAACCAATAGAGACGTAATTTCCATGATTGGACAGTCGCCGAGGGTCTCGCTTATCTATTTTACTTTTTTCCATTTTCCACCACGTCTTTGTGCACCCTCGAGAAAAGAGGGCAATATTTGAATCGGGAGTGATAACTGGTTTTGATACTTGAACTTAATTGTAATAATATAATATTAAAGTGTATTTTTTTGTGTTTATATAAATTCTTTTAATATCTTCCGTGCAGTTGTCAGATAAAAATAATTAGCATGTCACTGATTGTAAGTGAATTGTGCATTTGTGTTTATGTTTATTTTTTTGGAAAGTCTTTAGACATTCATTAGAAAATCCCAGTAACCGCATTATGAAAGCTCTAAAAGAATTTCTGGGATCTTGTCTTGCTGCTGTTTATGGGGAGTAATAAAAGTTACAACTCCATAAAAGTTTAGCATGTAGCTACGAGTTAGAGACGAGATGAATTCTACAATGGCTATTTTTGGTACTTATTTATAAGCCTGGGAGCGTTTTTTAAATTCCATAAAGCAACGAAATCAATTGAACATAGAGTCAATAGTGGGTAATACATAAAAAAGTTTCTAATATGATCAGAATTCCTTATTAAAAATCATTCACAATATAACAAAAAAAAAAATCTTTTAATCAAGTATTAAGACTAAGAGGCCAGTGTATAGAGAAGCCTATTTGCAGATGCCGAGAACGAAAAAAGGTTGTTTCGCGCGATCGGTCTTTATTTGATTCCGCCGATGTTTGCGCTCAAATTAGTTCGCCTGGGTACCTCCGCCTACGTCGTTTGTTTTTTTTTCGTCCCTTTCCCTCGCCTGTCGCAGATTGTTTGTCTTTTTTACGGTTATACTTTTTCAGGTTGTTACATTGTTACGTGTTCTACTCGTAGACCTCTGCTTTGTCGTGGCATTGTGCGAACGATTCCTTGCTCAGGAAGCCCGCTATTTTAGCTGTCATTAAAATTGACATTATACTTTTTTTAAAAAGAAAGCTCTGCCTGCCTGTCCATTTATAAATAACAGAGGCAAAGGAAACGATTCGATTAGAAAAAAAAGTAATTTTGTCTTAACAACTAAGAATAGAATAAAAGCAAACGCTGATAGTAGAATTTAACTCGATGACTTTGAATAACAACGTATTTTCATCAATTACATCTTTTATTTACGCAAGAGTGAAGCTTTATTCAGTTTGATACAATAAATTTAGATTGTTATCGTTCAAAAATGTTAAAATCACAATCTTTTTCAAGTTTTTGTTATCAAAAGTTAAATTACGTGGAATGGCCAGGTTAAAATTCAAAGTAAACTAGATGGGGTTGGTTTTTTTGGAGTACTTTCAGTTATCTTTTAATTATGTCGGAGTGTTTTTTCTTCGTTAAAATAAGTCGGGAATGGCGTATTCGGGAGTTGATTGCGAATTTAATATAACCTTTTGAAACTATTTTTAACCCTTCATATACCAAAAGATGCTGAAAATATTAAAATAATCCCCGGGTTTACTGCCATACAAGTTTACGTCACTAGTTAGCAACTAAAATAATTATGATCCCACTTCATAGTCTGGTATACTCGCATAGTAACACCTTGCCATCAGATGTAATCCCACTGCCACTTCTTGCTCAAAATGACAGTGCTATAAGTAGGCAAGGTAATATCGTATTTAGCTAAAAGTTAACCCCGTTCAAGCTGTGACGTCATCAGTACATTTTTCCTAGGCTAGTCTGAAAGACAGCGAAAGGTCAGGTGGGGTAGTTAAAAATATGACTCAATAAACTTGTCGATTGATTTTCTTCAAGCTTTAATGGTTTTACTGTTATTATTTGTTGTAAAGACTGCGCCATTATGGGGTGAATTAGAGTGAGGTAGACCACAGGTTCGTTATCTGTGTTGGAAAATGGAATATTAGAACTCTACTTATGTGACCGGGTATCAAGATTCGAGTCCCCGGTCGTTGATACAGAACATATATTTGTTTTTTTCGAACTACTGGCTGTTGGCCGCAGATGGCCTTTATTTACAGCTACACGTAGGAAGCGGCAAGCGCAGATGGCTCTCAGCCTTAAAGATTTACACAACGAGCCTAAAGGCGTCCCAGGGCGGGCAGTAAAATACAATGATATTCTGTATATATAAAGTAGATACGCCGTCCGTGCCTCAAAAATGAACCGCCGAAGAGAATACAGTTTGTACTCTTTTGTTAAGATAAATGTACGCTCATTCGAAATATGTGTATGTGTGCTGTCACTGCATTAGGAACACTTTTTTCTATTGTTATGGGAGCATAAAACGAATCTATACTTTTTTACATCATTGTTAAAAAACGGAACAATTTCACAATGAGATGGCAAATGAAAATGTTTTTAAACCACAATATACTTTAAGTACGTACCATGATAGAGCTAATTTTGCAATAAAATTTGTCCTAGTCTACTATCGCGGTCAGTCATCGGATGGGTACCTAAAAAACATTATCTGGAGTCTTCATCATCATCATTACAGCCTAACATGTTCACTGCTGAACGATGGCCTCCCCTAATGATTTCCACGCGGGCCGATCCCTAGCAGTTGACATCCATATGCTACCCGCCACCTTAACCAGGTCATCCGTCCATCTGGTTGGTAGTCGACCTATGCTTCATTTTACGCGGACGCCACTCGAGAACCTTTCCGCCCCATCGGGCCATCGGTTCTACGCACTATGTGCCCTGCCCACTGCCACTTCAACTTCAACAGTTTTGCTGTGTTTATATAGTAATACTCCCCGTTAGTCTAGTCTCCTTCCCATAGCCATGATACATAGATCAGTTTATAATAAAATAAAAAGGGATCCAAAGAAACGGAAAATAAAAAAGATCATCATCATCAGCTCATTAAACGTCCCCACCGAGGGGCACGAGCCTACCCGTATAGGGTGGTTAGGCCTTAGTCGCCCACGCGCGCCCAGTGCGGATTGGACGACTTCACACACAACCTTCGAATCTCTTCGCAGGCGTGCATGAAGGTTTCCTCACGATGTTTTCCTTCACCGTAAGAGCGTCGGATAACGTACATATATTTTCGAAAATTCGAAAACACATTGGTACGTGTCGGGATTTGAATCTCAGCCCTCCCAGCAGGAAGGCGATAGTCCACACAATTGCGCCACCGACGCTCTACATGACGCTAGATTAGTATTTAATGGAATATTATATTTAAAAAAAGGCGAATTAATAATAATAAAAGCCCTATAATAGCCAGATCAATCCCTTCCCCACAAAATCTAACTAAATATTCAAGAAAAACCTCAACCATAAGGGGTAAACGAACCTGGGACCTCGGGGAATCGTAACTCGAACACGTAATCCATCTTATCATTTCGGAAAAATGTTTCTAATGGAAATTTTTGTACGGGTGAAAGAAATCCAACCCCATGGGATTGGGGTGGATTTTATATTATGAGTCTGTCGTAGGATTGGTTTTTAATCTTTAAGGGTTGTAGTATGTATACCTAGTAAGAATGAAGAATAGACTATTTCCAGTTTCATGATTGGATGAACTAATTTTTGGAGTTGTAACATGTACATTTGTATTGATTTAAAATGGTGTTAAAAAGTATAGATTCGCGATATGCTCACAAAACAATCGAAAAAAGAATGCAGTGACAGCACACATACACATATTTCGAATTTCGAACACATTTACCAAAAGAAAAGAGTACAAACTGTACTCTCTTCGGCGGTTCGTTTTTAAGGCACGGATAACGTATCTACCTTTATACATACAGAATATCAATGTTGATTTATTATAAATCTGGCGATTATTAATAATAATATAACCATAGATAAAACGCGCCAATTTTAAATCTATGGATATAACTGTCATCTTGTCCAAGTTACCTAATCTATATACATTTATTATTTTCATTGTAAGAATCATTTTAAAAATTATCTACGAGCAAAATATTCTAATTTCATCCAATAATCAGATTTGATTAAGGATTCGCGCCAATTTTAAATCTATGATATAACTGTAATCTTGTTCAAGATTACCTAATCTATATACATTTTATTTATTTCATTGTAAGAAATCATTTTAAAAATTATCTACGAGCAAATTTATTCTAATTTCGTCCAATAATCAGATTTGATTAAGGATTCGATAGTATATTTATCAATGCTTTGTTATATTAATGTAGAGTTAGGTTTTAACAGCAAAAATATCCTAAAACCAATCTTTATCAGCTGAGTGCTTCTTACTTAAGAATATGAGGTAAACTTGAATAAAATTCCAGCTAATAAATCCAAAGAAACTCCAGAACGGCTACTTGGGAATAAGTTGTTAAAAACGATTAAGTATGTAACTAGAGCGTCGGTGGCTCAATGGTGTGGACTGTCGCCTTCCTACTGGAAGGGCTGTGGTTCAAATCACAACACGTACCAATGTGTTTTCAAGTTTTCGAAAATATATGTACGTTATCCTTAGTCGATGTGATTAGGCCTTAGGTGAATGTGATTAGGCCTTAGTCGTCCACGCGGGCCCAGTGCGGATTGGACGACTAACACAA
The DNA here is from genome assembly GCA_019425675.1 of Leucinodes orbonalis. Lineage (NCBI taxonomy): Eukaryota > Metazoa > Arthropoda > Insecta > Lepidoptera > Crambidae > Leucinodes > Leucinodes orbonalis. The sequence continues at coordinate 25,787 of PQWD01011957.1, forward strand.
ACAAACAACAAAGGCATTATTATTGTCATAATGTCATCAGGCTACAAAAGTTGGTATTGGTGTAAAACTCGCTCGAATGATTCCCAACGCGTCATCGCGTACTCTTTCGCACAGTGTATAATCATCGGCCGTTGGTGCAATGATTGTATTGATTTTCACTATCCTCACCCCCCTCCCGCCACCCTATGTACTGGATGTATGTAAATACATTAACGAAATGGGGTGGCTGCCGACAACGGTCCACTATAGGTACGTATTTAATATCGGATTTTGTCGCTCTGTTACAGTTGGATAGTTTTAATATACGACATTTATCGACGACCCTTGTGGTCGAGGCGTCGGCTGCTACAACGGTTCCGGGTTCGATACCCGGGCAGTACTAACTTTTGTACATGAGCATGCCTGTAATGGTCTGGGTGTTTTCTATGTATAATATGTATGTATTTATATAAAAAATATAAGTATGTTTATCCGTTGTTATCCATAATACAGGCTTCACGCTTAACTTTATTAATATGATAAATAAATATCCACTGTCATTCACACAGCACCATCTAGCCCCAAACTAAACATTGAAAACGTATAAACGTACGTTTATACGTTTTTTTTTTGTAAATACATATTATACATAGTAAATACCCAGACCAATACAAACAGACATGCACACAAATGTTTGTTCTGCCTTGTGATCGAACCCAGAACCCTTGGTGTAATATCCGACGTTTTCACCATTACACCAGATGGTTTCGTCAAATAAGATGGTATTTAATTATAAAGCTTAAATCTCTAGGTCTTTGAATCAGTATTCCATTCAATTCAACAAGATCAGAGTACGTCCAGTCTCAACGGTGCCTTTTGCTACAAACTCGATATTAAACTCGAAAAGTTGGAGCAAGGTGAAAAATTCTCGCAAGAACGAACAAAGGGGAACTCCTGTGAAATATTTTAATAATTTTCCCCAACCTTTTTCCTCTTTGGAACTGTTAACAAGTTTTTTTATTAACACTGCCACATTCTGGATCCTTGACTTTTTATCTGTCGGAAGCGTTTTCACTTATTCATTACCGACTTGTGTTTTGTGTCAGGTTTTGAGACATTTATGAAAAAACGAAATATCTTTAAGACGGGATAGATTATAAGATTTTCTATTGTAATTTAAAACCTTCATTGAGTAATTTATATGAACTAAAGATGCCAGTAGTTTATCTACTAAATAGTTCCAACAAAGGTGTTGCATATCCAAACAAAAGTACCTAACATATTTCATTCAGTAAGTCATTAAATATTGCAGTAGTATTAAATATTGTAGTATGTAGTAGTTTAAGAAATATTCAAATAGAACTCTTCAGAAAAGCTTAGAACACATCCCTTTATGAATATAACTATTAAAACACCAAAATCATCATTTAAAAACAATAATTATAAAACAAGTGTAAACTGAGCACAGCTTTCTTAAATATATTTTCTAACATATCTGTTATCACGTCAGTGTTCCAGATGACAAATTTGATGAAAAAAGGAACGCAAACCTTTTTAAATATAGAACAATGGCCGCCGAAGTGTACGCTCAATCTCCAAATGTCCATTTTCTTTGTCGTATTTTATAACTTAGGGCAAAGGAAAATAAGAAAACAGCCAAGTCGATCGTGTTTTTTGTCTATTGTAATGCTAAGGCGGGATAATTGACGGGAAAACAAAATGGAAGATTTATTCGAGTTTTTGTATAGGCCCGTTCGAATTCGGAACGTTCGTATGGCTTTCTTTTGGGTGTTTTCTTGTAAGGAAAAGTTTCACCGTGGGATAGGAATTAGGAGACTTTCAATTTGATAATTGCATTATTTACTTTAAATATTTAAATTGTATTCTTTTTTCATTCTAGAAAAATCCAAAACATCTACAAATAATAAGTTAAACTTTTAAATTACCTGTTGTCTTAGATTTTGGCGTCTGACTAATTTTCTATCGGTTTTTGACTTATGAACTTTGCGAAAGGTCGCTGGTGGAGGCTGGATAAGAAAAGCGGAGGACCGGGATATCTGGCGCAAAATAGGGGAGACCTATATCCAGCAGTGGACTGCGATAGGTTGAAGAATGAGAGAGAGAGAAACTTTGCAAGGTTTAATTTTCCGTTGCTATAACAAAGAGCAAAACACGTGATTCATACACTCGCCACAAAAACTTTTTAAATTAACATTCCATATAAAGAGTTCATCTAGATATGTCCATTATGTGAAAGAGTTTATAATTCAAAACGTCACATTAGCTCACATAAATCTAGGTACAATACTCAGTCATCAGCACGAACGACCTTCCCTACACCGTTATTCCACCCTCGTGAACATAATTATATATCATCGGGAAGCCTTTGGTGGAAAAACTAACGGTTGTTTGATGTTACATTGTAATAATTCTGCTGAGGGTTTTTTTTTCATTATTATGTGCTGTTTAATATACTTTATATTGTAACTGTATTATAACATTATTGTGTATTTTTCTTAAAAATTGTCTAATTGTATATAATAGCGTTTTTATAATAGTGATTTATTTAATTAAATTTAATACAATGGTACATTTGGACCAATATTAAATATATCCCTATGGTTGTAATAATAAACATAAAACTTCAAAATAAAACCGACGATAACATTATTTTTTTTAATTTACCCTGTTATTTAAAGAACGTGTATAGAAATGATAAAAACGTAAAATGCTTAATAATAAATGAGCTAATACGATGGGTCTATAGAAGCACTTATCTAGGTACCTATAACCACACAGTTATTTATAGTTTGATTAAAACAACATGGCATTTATTTATTATCTTAATTCTTCTGGTCTAACAAAAACCGTTTTTTACACGCTTTTATTTCATGGCTGATTATTTAACGTATAAGTAGGTAATATAAAATAGTTACATAAGTTTTGTATAACGCAATTATAGCAACCTTTTTTAATTTAGATCTTTAAATGACACATGGATATTTATTTTGATTGATGATTTCTGTTTAAGTTTTTCCGTAGAGAAGTCTATTCCATTTCACGTCATATGTATTGCTTTCTTTTATATGTTGTTTTAATTTTTGTCATCATGAGAACTTTCTCATGATGACAAAAATTAAAGTTAAATGAAAATGATTTAAAAGATTTTCATACACAGAAAACAATATCCAAGTAACATAAAAGAGATCAATTGAACATAATGTACCTATTCATAGTTCAAAATCAATAATTAACATTTCAATGCAACGCCTTTCAACGATGTCGTGTGTGGACAGTGCGGGGTAGCAATTATGACAATTAAAAAACTAATTTACGCACTGGCAGCCAGCTATCGTCGACAGCGGTAAATATTAAATGATCGGCTACCACTTCGACTGTTCCTTTGCCTTTGTGCGAATGAAAAAAAAAGTTAAAACGCGTGGGAAAAGCGACAGCTTGATTTGTAATTTAAAATGGGAACGATTTGATTTTTTAAGTTGCCAGCCTTTGTATTGTCGTGATTTGCTGTGAAATTATTTTTCTTTTTTAAGGAATGGCTGCTACGTTTTAGGACTTGGAGAAAATTTGTTGAACATAATTTACTTTTGCGACTTTTAAACAAATTTGAATAGAACGCTCTTGATTACTTTTTAGACCTTTATTTTAATGCAATACTAAGTTAATGAGGTACCTACACTTGTATGCTAAAGTTATATTTTATTTTAACACATGTTATTATATGACGTGCTTCGACGTAAAAGTCAATTTATTCAATTCAATCGTTGCACTGGGTACAAAAATAACAAATGACAGCTTGATTTTTAATTTTAAATGAAAACGCTATGGTTCGATTTTCTAAAGCCTTTGTTTAAAAAAGTTATAAACGTACAGTGAAATAAATTTGGACAGTGATACTTTAAATGCATTCATAATAGTTTCCCGTGACGCATAAACGTAAAACATTGAAATCAAAATGGCCGATTCATATTTCGTATGTTGAATTTTTGTGTTATTTGAATTTAAATTTAGAACGCCAGGTGCAATCAAGGTTGACGTTGATGGCCAAGTGCACTGCAGCCGGTATTGCTCGTGATAAAATTCATTTATGGCATGTTTTAAAATAATATGTCATTAAAATTAATCATAATTTTCAAATAAATTATAATAATTTTACAAACACGTTAATTTTGTGAATACCTGCGTGTTTATATTAGAATATTATTCCTTACTGTATGTACTAACTTCAGGTATTTGAAAAGTCAGTTAAAGAAGATTTTGTTGATAAATCCATATTTGGGCTTCGAAATTTCCTCGTATTTTATTTCCCATGTAATAATCGGTAGAACTCTATCAATATTTTATAAAATAAAACATTTAGCAGGTAAAACTCAATGCCTCTGTATAAATGAAAAACACCTGAACTATATAGCTTACTAGTACAATAAATTATTATAGTTTATGCTTCCAAACATCAAAAAAAGGTAATTAATCACCCGCCCACCATACAATTGCCTGAAATAGCACAACACTATGCTAAACATTCCCACAAAGAAGTAACTGTTTGTACCGCGGCCCCAGTCATTGGCCGGTCGGGGAACACGTGAATTTTTTTCTAAGCCACGTATTCTACGTGGCGTCGCCGCACGCTGATTGGCCGGCCGGTCAGTGGGCGACGGCTATTGGTTGGATTTTTTTCGCGCTTTTCCACGCTCATTTTTTTCCCCGTAGAAAATCTCAACCAATGGTGGCACGTAGTTTTTAATTGCACAAGTCACGAGTGGGATGGAACTCATATTCATATTTTAAAGCTCTTTTCACTATATTAAAAATGAAATGCACGAGTTTAATAGAATTAAAGTTAGATTCTGTGTGAAATAAAGTAAGGTTAGGAAGAAATAAAGAAAACATCATTGGAAAAGAAAGTTTTCGAGCAACATTAAATACCTTAGAATTTTAAGTAAATCTTGTTGAGGTGTAATCTTTTGGGGTTATAGTTTGAGTTTGAACTTTCTTCCCATATAGTTTGAATAGATACTTATTGCATATTTTTTTTGCAAAATCAGGAATATAAGTATAGTCGCGCAAAAAGATCATTAAAAAAAGGTTTTTTTTTGGGTTACAGACTTTACTCGGTCGTTTATGATGGTACTAATAAAAATGTTTAAAAAATTTCAAACCTAAGACCTTTTAGTACTTAAAAAAGTAAATAAAAAGCAATGTCTACAAGATTTTGCGCGGGAACAAGCCGCGTCAATGGCGTACGAATTTAAATTTGGAACGCGTTTACGAGTTTCCAGTTTATTTTAACGGTTGCATACTTGATGCGTTTTATTCAATATACGAGTGCAAGACGTATGCGAGGCGATGACATGCGTTAGCTGCGTACTTATTTTGCTTTCGTGTAAAGCAAGTCTGATTTCTTTGTTGTTTAAATTAAATGTATATTCAAGTTAGGTTCTTTTGGCTCTATCTCTAATTATAGCTGATTTTAGGCATTGCGTAGGCGGAAGTATTAAATTTATTGATTTATTTTTGACGCTTTCTAAATGACATTTCGAAATGTCAAAAACAGTAGGTATTAAAATTGGACACCAATACATAGAAATAAGAATTGTTGTAGAATAAGTTAATTTTAAGGAAAAAATATTTGTAATTAATATCTACCTACTAAATGATGCTTAAAATAATTAAATATTTTTCTTTATTTTTTTCCTTAGCGACATCTGGTTATAGAATATTGAGATCGATTTATAGAAATAAAACCTATGCCAACTTTTCCACATCACTTCAGATTTTTCCCAACCAAAATCTGAAAAAAAATCTTTCCCCCTACTATTTCTCTTATCACCCCTAGTCTCCAATCACCCACTAACCTGTGTGCAGTCTCGTATGCTGTTGCACATGGCTGAGTTGTTTGAACCGGCGATCGCAGTAGGAACACTTGTACGGCTTCTCCCCCGTATGCACTCGGATATGCTGCACCAGCTGGTGGTTGGAGCTGAACGACTTGAGGCACTGCTGGCACTGGTGCGGCTTCACTTCCCCGCCGAGGCCACGTTGCAGTTCGCGCGCGTGCATCTGCATTGCGTTCTTGTGCATGAAGATCTGTAAGGAGAGTGCAGTTGTAGACATTTGTGAGCTGGATACTGATGGTGCGTTGGGAAGTGAAGAGCGTCGTGGCTCATTGGTGTGGACTGTTGCCTTCCGATCTGGAGGGTGCAGGTTCAAATCCTGCCAAGTACCAATATATTTTCGAATTTTCGAAATTATATGTACGTTATCCGACGCTCTTACGGTGAAGGATCGTGAGAAAACCTGCGCACGCCTGCGAAGTGATTCAAAGGTTGTATGTGAAGTCGTCCAATCCGCACAGGGCCCGCGTGGACGACTAAAGCCCATTAACCCTTTACAGGTAGGCTCGTGCCCCTCGATGGGGACGTATAATGAGTTGATGATGATGGGAAGTGCTACTCGCTAGAGGGTTCGATTCTCGCTCGTTATATTGGAAAGTCGTTTTGAAATTACGAAATGATTATTCTTGGCTCTAATACGAGTACGTTATATACTTGGTGAGTGTATAAATTACCTAGTAATTAAAGCATAAGTAGGTATTTGAGTGTTATACGAATTTTTATTTTATTGTTTTTACGACTAAGATTAGGCCTACTGAAAGAGTGGGTGATAACAGTGAGACAATATGGTTTATTTTTGTAAATATAATTATTTTTTCTCTATATACCTGTGAATTATATAATTTTGCGAGCTAAGTGTGATCGTTATATATAATGATTTATAAATGATTACTCATATGTTTCGAAATTGATATTTTTTTATTGACATATTTTTTAATTTTACTCGTTTTTTCTTATCTTACTTTTGCACACATTCAATTTAAAGATGACAGTTATATACCAATAACCGTATTATACCAACAACCCTTTATTCAACACAAAATCAAAACACACAAAACCAGCATATCTTTACCATAATTTAAGCGATAAATAATTTCTTGCGGCCATAACTCGCCGCGTTCGAGCCAATTCTTTAGCAGCGGAATTATAGTGTAACCCAACACCTATAGGTTAATATATGGTACTACTACGTGGGCTTGATGGCGTAGCCACTAGCGCGTTCGTTTGACAATCGTGAACGTCAAATCGCAAAGGCCGATTATGGGATTACTAGGTGGTAGATTCGATACTGAGTCGTCTAGGTAGGTACCACCGCAGTGCCAGATATCGTCCCGTGAAATACGAGTGTAACGCACTTTTGTGTTTCGGGATGAGGGCACTGTAGCTAATGTAATTACCGGGTATAGAGATAAGACCTAACATCTGTTGTCTCGGGTGACGGGCGCAGTGCGGCATTGATGGAGAATAATAACTGTCTATCAGTTGTTGGTCTTCTTCAATGCCGCGCTGTTATGATGAGGCGTATCACTTACCATCAGGGGGTTACCGCCATCTCTTAAAATAGTGTTACAATAATATTACTTCATCTTTTCTGGTACAAAAATGCTGACGTATATTATAACAACGGTGAGCGTTCTGGCCGACATATTTACTTTAAACATAAAAAAAATGACTTTCGCGTTCATTTGTAGATTGTGTACGTAAAGCAATATGTGTGTGTTCTATGGCACACGGTGATAACCGGATGGGTGATCGAGAAAATATGTAGAGTTCCATTGTTATATGGAATGCACGTTAAGCCGTTTACCCTGGCCTATATAAAATAATAATAATAATAATAAAATCATTTATTCAGTGCCAAATACATACAAAGTTCTTAGTCTAAATTACAGTAAGGACACTGAAAGGTGCCCACTCAGCTTTATGTCGAGGTACTTAGTAAGCACCGCGACACTGATCTTCCGTGGTCAAAGACTTTGTAGGGATAACTATTCCCAGAAACAACAGATTTTTTTTATAACATAGGGAGGCAAACGAGCATGCGGTTCACCTGATGGAAAGTGTTCCCGCCGCCTATTTTCTATTGTCTTTCCGTGATAGTCTTCGAGCGGATAGGATAGCACTCGTCAACACCCAAAAATGTGCCTTGGGCTTGTGTGGTGGGTTGTGCAATAGGTGGTGGGTTAAATTCTAATTTCTCTCTTGCCCATTTTGGGTGGAAATGCTCTACCTCGCAGAAGGATATTCTGTTTCAGCTAAGCAAGCTATATAAGAAAGAAAGAAATAATTTATTATTTTTAGACATTGCAACACAAACAGAACCAAATGTATTAAAACAAAATAGAGAAATATAAAAAATATTAACACCTCTGTGCTACGATGTACAAAGTAATTGAACTCACTCAGCCTGTGCCCTGGCCCTAAGCTTACTTAGTACATTACTCTATAGAAAAGCATGAATTTCTCCCTTTCTCTTTTTAGCCTATCGCAGTTTACTACTAGGCAACCACGAAAAATTTGCTTCTTAAAAAAATAACAGCAAATTGCGAACCGTCAAAAGTGAACCGTAATCCTAAACTACAAGGTTGTTTTATCGATACGTCGTCGTCATGTATAAACTGTTTAATCTCGGGATAATCTCCGCGTATACTTTATACTAGCACGCCTCGGTATTTATTGAAAACCCTTCGTTTCTGCGATTGCAAAGAAACGACTTTATGCACGCGACGGTACACCGCTGGCCGAATCAATTGAACACTACAAATATTGATACGATTTAAAAAGTCCAAAATTAAACAGGTTTAGATAAAAAATTAGTACAATTTACAAGAAGCTCACAATTAAAAGTTGAATAGAAATAACGGTCATTCTTGTCAAGTCAAGGCAATCAAAGCGTAAGACAGAAATTATGGATTATGGACGTAAGTGTAATACCGGTTAATGGGATTTGGCCAAAATATCCTATAACCAATATGGTTATATTATATGCTATGTCAGACAGCCTGTCCTTGCCGTAAGACACTTTCTTAGGCTGATCTTATCGAGTCGATATGAATTCACAAGTTAAATATGGTAATGCGACAATGCGACCAATATTATCACTTAAAATATATAACCCTTTCATATGCCACCCAGAGGTCCCGGAAACCGCACGAAGACGGACAGTTCGGGCAAGACAGTAGGTGTTCCTTTGTCTGAAGGGCACCACAGACGCACAGACTGCTTCTGGAATATCCTCATCTTACCGATTTATTGAGCTGATGAATATTTATCAGACTTTTCAAAAACATCATCATCAGCTCATTAAACGTCCCCACCGAGGGGCACGAGCCTACCCGTATAGGGTGATTATGCCTTAGTCGTCCACGCGGGCCGAGTGCGGATTGGATGTCTTCACACATAACCTTCGAATCTCTTCGCAGACGTGCATGAAGGTTTCCTCACGATGTTTTCCTTCACCGTAAGAGCGTCGGATAACGTACATATATTTTTCGAAAATTCGAAAATACATTGGTACGTGTCGGGATTTGGACCTCAGCCCTCCCGGTAGGAAGGCGACAGTCCACACCACTGAGCCACCGACGCTCTCGCTCGTTTTTCAAAAACGCTTTACCTCAAACAACAAGTCGGCACGAGAGATCTCCCACATTCTGAAGTATATCACAAAGAAAGAACAAAACACAAGCTTTACTATTAAGCCACGGGATGATACTAAGCAGGATATATTCCCGTACATTTGAAGGAAGGAAAACAATTTTAAAACCTACCAACGTCGATCTGTTCGAAAAATATAATTAATTTTATATTTATAACACTTATTTGCCATAACTGTTTCCTTGTTTACAATGGTGTTATCGAATAACCATTTTTTGTGCTATCTAACTGGACCGCTGTGTTTAATAAGGCATTGTTTTTTGTTAAAACTATACACTAATATAAACATATTTTTATATTATTACTACCGATAATTTGTTAAATTGAAAGATCGATACTTTTTTTTTTTTTTTTATCGTCTATAGGCAGACATTTGACCGCCATCTCCTGATGGTAAGTGATGATGCGGCCGAGGATGGATCATGCCTGCCTATTTACTCTTGAAGACAGCTAGGTGGTAATGATATGATATCCTATTTTGTAAACTTATTTATTGTCTAAAATGCTTTACAAAAACGAGTAAGTTATTATTAACAATGTGTATCATTGCAAAATTGTATATTGATTTAGACTATTTAGGAAATTAATTACACCAAGGGTTCCGAGTTCGATCCCCGGGCAGTACAAACATTTGTATGCATGAACATATCTGTTTGTATTGGTCTGGGTGTTTATTATGTATGTTTATCCATTGTGTCTCCATATTAGAGGCTAACGCTTTGTCTGGGGCTAGACGGCAATGAAAAACATTTTTAGGGAATTCGGACTGCAAAACACGTCAGCATCGTTCAAGTTCTAAAGTTACTGATCTGAAGAATCCGTCTGACACTCTTATAACACAATATAATGGGCCATATAAACAAACACATTTTATAATTAACGTTTTACAATAGACAATGTTGCCCACCGTTAGCGAATAAGGAAACACTATCGCCGTAAATAAATATCTTCCAGTCGAACTATTATGTGTACCATTAATCTTGCACGCCAGTGTAGCCCTTTCACGCGTGTTAGAAAGTGGAACTAGACATTTTGATCACGCAACGAAGAAATCGCAAAGAATTTATGCGGTATAGGCCGAGATTCGTTACCCGGAAGGTGCCATGGATTTGATATGTTTTAGTTGTTGATTATAGTATATTTGAGTCCTAAATAGTAGATACTTTGTGAAATAAGCTGGAAAAAGTGATACATTGCTTGGAAATATGAAAATCCGTTTTGTGTTTTAATTGAATTAGGTTACTTGAAGGCAAGAGGAAGGTTAACTCTACACTCAATTTATTTGACAGTATGTGATTTCTTCTTTTTTGACGATTTTTGGCGGCCTATTGTTGTAGCGGTTGAGACGTCGACTGCAACACCAAGGGTTCCGGTTTCGGTCCCTGGGCAGTACAAACATTTGTGTGCTTGGACATGTCTGTTATTAATGGTCTGGGTGTTTTCTATGTATAATATGTATTTATAAAAAAAGGGTATATAAGTATGTTTATCCGTTATTAAGTACCCATAATACAAGCTTCACGCTTAACTTAGGGCTAGATGGCGCTGTGTGAATGTCAGTGGATATGTATTATTATTTATTTACCTAAAGTCAACGTTTGTCCTTTCCTTTTCTAAAAGTTTCTAACTAGTGTTAGTTTTCTAACCCAAGGCTAAAGTCTAGGTGTTGAAATATCCCTCGCCATTGATAGGCCGATTACATTATTCAAAGCGGATCCCGGAACGGGCCGTCGGGAGTCAGGGAACACCAATAAAAAGTAAAAAGCTCGGGACGCCAGCGCGGTAAAAATGTGCCGTGTCCGTTTACGCGGCGGGCGCACCGGGGGAAAAGAATATGTGCGAATAGTTAATGTGGGGCCAGAATTAAAAGGCAAAAAATAAGACTATTATAATATTGTTATAAGATCGATGTTTGTTTTGAAACTAGAACTTGATAACTGCTAGAAGGTTTGTTGAGAGTTGAGGTGTATGGCATCTAGAATTTATGAAATGAAAATGAATATGATATAAATTGCGACTCGACACCTAACTTTATATTATATTGACTTATTTTAGATGTTTGTGGTATTTAAAAAAATATTTAATGTTCACTTTCTATTGTTAAAATGAATATTTTGTACTGACATCCTGTTTGACATTGAAATTGTATTGTATTGAACTCATTATGAAATTTTGAATTATTTTAAACGTATCTTGACATATTATTTTATTCGAAAGAAAGAAAGAAAAAACATTTATTTGGAGACATTTTTTATTGATACTTTACCACAAATTTAAAGTGCCAATAAATAAATTTAAAAAAGTTGCCTTAAAAGCCGGTACCGCCGCGTCGACGCACACCGGCTCAACCCCTTCGGGTGTCATTAGCGACATAAAAAATTGAGCGCTTTCATAAAAAAAAACATGAAAAATGCACAGTTCATTTTACACAAATTGCTCGCCTCCGCCATTATGAGTCTATTAAGAAAAATGGCTCTCAGTTTGATTTTAACGAGATTTTTTAAGGTTTTAGTAGAGGCTTTAGGAAGTTGTTTTGGGGTGGGTACACCTTTCGAATCGAACCCACGACTCCCGGATCACGAAGTGACCATAACCAACGTTCAGCCATGGGCTTATAAAAAAAAAATTTAGGTTGACTTTTTATCGTGATTTTTTTTATCATCTATAGGCAGACATTTGACCGCCATCTCACCTGATGGTAGGTGATGATGCGGCCGAGGATGGATCATGCCTGCCTAGAAACAGCCTATTCACTCTTGATTGTGCATCTAGTTATGTAGTTAATTGTTGATGACGACTCATTTGGTGTTGCGGTTGAGAGGTCGACTGCAACACCAAGGGTTCCGGGTTCGATCCCCGGGCAGTACAAACATTTGACATGAACATGTCTGTTTGTAATGGTCTGGGTGTTTTCTATGTAAAATATGTATGTATTTACCAAAACAAAAAATGTATCCCGGGCTCGCGTGGACGACTAAGGCCTAATCACCTTATACGGGTAGGCTTGCGCCCCTCGGTGGGGACGTTTTATGAGCTGATGATGATGATGATGATCCGTTGTTCAGTACCCATAATACAGGCTTCTCGCTTAACTTGGGACTAGATGGCGCTGTGTGAATGTCAGTGGATATTTATATTTATTCATTGATTGTTGATCTTAACTTCGAATAAAGTAACGAAACAATAACAGAATAAATCTCTGTTATTTAAAGATTGTGTGAGTCACATTTCTCGAACGCTTTTTAAACTTGACTTCAATATTTTTTTGGGTCACATTTTAAACGCGATGAGTCAATTGGTCTCATTCCTTTGTTCATTAGGATTAAATAAAAATAACGTTGCCCGACCTTGGTGGAGTAGCGGTGAAGAATTCAACAAAAGCATGAAGGTTCCCGGGTTGGGGTCCTTGTTAAGGTACTGTTTGGAAGTTGATAGTTTTTTTTATAGGCAGTCAAGGCAAATGAGAAAACAGTTCGTTGATGGTAAATGGTACATCATCATCATAGCTCATTAAACGTCCCCACCGAGGGGCACGAGCCTGCCCGTATAGGGTGATTAGGCTTAGTCGTCACGCGGCCCAGTGCGGATTGGATCTTTTAACGGCCCTTAATTGTTTTGCGTTTCGTGTCAGCTATTTGCTATTATTTTACTAGATTGCATTAATTAATAGCATTTAAAAATCAACATTAACACTACCATAAACAACGGCTGAAAAACCAAAACCCAAACAAAAAAAATCATAACAAACGGTGTGTAAAGACAATTAGAGTCAGTTTTAATTACAAAGCGGAACCCTTTTTTAACCGGCCAGTTACGTGGCACGCCTCCCCGGGAAGCGATAAGTTGATAATTGTCACTTTGACACCTGTCACTTTGGCGGCCTAATGACAGGTTGTAATCTGTGGTAGAGGTTACGCTGCGTGGGTTTTGTAGTGTAACTTTGTTTTGAAATGTTGGTTTTTTTAAAAAAAAAACAGTTATCATTTAAGAGTGGTGTCAGGCGCTGGAAGAAAAATATTTATTTTTTCGGATCTGGCGGCTGGGACCGCGGTTCTGGTACATGGATCCCTCACTGAGTTACAGGAGGCCAAAAATTCACTCTTCCCCCCCTATATTAAGCCGTTGGTCTATGCTACCGCTACCTTAGATTGCCTAACAATAACCCATTTGGTGTAATGGTTGAGACGTCGGCTACTACACCAAGGGTTCCGGGTTCGATCCCCGGGCAGTACAAACATTTGTGTGTATGAACATGTCTCTTTGTATTGGTTTGAGTGTTTTCTATGTATAATATGTATGTATTTACAAAAAGTATAAGTATGTTTATCCGTTGTTTAGTACTTATATTACAGACTCATGCTTAGTTAGGGATTAGATCGCGCTGTGTTAATGTCAGTGGATACTTATATATTTAATAACATAACAACAAATCTATGTAAGGCCTACGTGGTGGGTTACGACCCAATCACTAATAGCAATGCTGTGTAAGTAGATATATCATTTATATGTTGTTAAAAAAGACACTCGTATCTTTTGGTCTTTAATTACATATATATTTTTGCATATATTATTATATTTTTTTAACATAGTATATAATACAGTCTTATCTTAATATTATGAATCTCGTCAACGTTATAAACGAACCAAGGCAACTTTACTCATCACTGTCTGTGCTCTTTAAATAAATATAGCCTTGTAAATAAAGTAAACAAGCCGGCAATTTTTTTCTTTATTATGCATTTGAGAGATTGCATTTGCCACTGCAGTTTTAATAATTGCGAAGTTGACTATGACATATTTTGGGAAAACTGAAATACGCATTATAACATTTATTGTATTTTAATACCTCAAAGGTTGCCTGGAAGCAATCGTAACAATAAGACCGTATAGTCCCGTTTATATAGTTTTTTGTTTACTTTGGCCCATACGAAGTGTATTCACGAAAGAATGTATTTTGTCTAGAACAATCCAAACCTTGTTTTCCATAAGTTGTATCCTTGAGATGGACATAACAAGCAAATAGTATTGTATGATTATGTATTTAACGTTGTTTTGTTTAAAATAAGTGACATTTTCATTTGGATAATCTTTGTGTGGCTTAGTAATAAAGGTGAGATATTGGAACGAACACGGAATAACACGGTAATTCCTAAACTTTAACACACCACTAGAAACTGCACACACAACAGTTATCACTACACAATTAGGTAGGTTACGCACAAACAATAATCACTTAGGCTCATTGGTGTGGACTGTCGCCTGCCGATTTGGAGGGTGCAGTTTCAAATCCCTCCATGTAGCAATGTATTTTACAAATTTTGGAAATAATAAGTACGTTTATCCGACGCTCTTACGGTGAAGGAAAACATCGTGAAACATCCGTCCATCTGGTTGGGGCCTACGCTTCGATTCCTATTACGAGGACGCCACTCGAGAACCTTTCCGCCCCACAGGCCATGGGCTCTACAGTTTTACAAATATAATAATGATCTAAACTATTTTTCAATATTTTTCTTCTTTTTTAATACGTAAGGTATGCAGAATTTGGAGTCAAACAGGGCTTTACATAATTAAGGAATTATATTCTTACAATAAAAGCGTAAATTAATTCAGTGATTTAACTCAGGTAAAATAAATAAAGCAAACAATAGAATTTTTATTTTATTTGATCTATTTACGCAAAAGGAGCTTTAAATTTTATTCAAAAAATGGCCACCATTTTGAATTTTTTTTCAGGTTAGTTAATACTTGAACTAAGTTATCCAATGTAATATATTTTTTTATTACCGGACAAATATATTTAATAATTTATTTATTGCTTGGGCAAAGACAATTAACATATTTTTTTTTACTCGCTCAAAGACATATGAAAACTTTTTTTCTAACACGGGCAAAGAACATACTCGTACTATTTATTTAGCAACAAAGAAATGCCTCCATTTTTTCTAGCCAAGGAAGTCCATCGGCCCGTAGGCGTGTGAGATAGCGATATCTCGGTAACTATCTCCGAAAGAGATGCGAGCATGCCGTCTCACTCACACCGATGTGATTGAGTGCAGTGATGCAATAGAGATGTGGTGGTGTGTGTATTTTTTGTATTGAGTTAGACTTTAGTAGTCTTGTTAGATAATAATGATATTAGAGTTCTAACATTGATAATATTTTTATGTCTTTAATTCAGTATGATTCTGTTTCTGTTAATAGGTATTCGTAATTTGAGAAATAATATACAAAATAGTCCAAGTAATAATAGACGTAAATATTAATTTTTAATTGCCAAGTTTTTATAAAATCAATATTGTCTTTAACAGCGGATCCAGGGGGAGGATCATAGCTATTTTTAAGTACTATACTAACATACATTAACAAAATGCCTTATAAGTTCTTAACTTGACTACTACTATGTGACCCCCCTGGCACCTAACCTGGATCCGCCCTTGATTGTCTTGATTAGATTAGATAGATAATCATAATGTGTCAATTAAACATACACATAAATAAATGCATTAACAGAAATTTAGATTGCGTCAGTTCCATAGCAGTTTCGCTACATTCAAAACAGTTAAAAACTAAGCGGCAGATTTTACCAAATATAATCTCATTTTTAAACCTTCTTAATCGTTAAAAAACTATAAAAAAAATTAACAATATTATGTCAATTGAAATTGTCTCTGGTAAAAAGCGCATACCATCGAGCGAGCCACAAAGAGCTGACCAATAAAAACGTATTAAATGCGCGCTCCGTCACTGACCTATGTCAACAGACGAGATAGCGCGCGAGTGGGCAGATTACCAATGCATGGAGACGATGAGGGATTTTTTTTTAAATTTCAGCTTATGCAGGCAAAGACATTTATTGGAATATGGCTATAGCTTCTAACTTGTTCCATGATCGTGGTTATTTTTTTTAATTGTGCATTTTGGGCAAAGACAATCTCCTAATTAAATTAATTTAAAATCAGCATGATTTTTGTAATGCTGCTCAGGGAAAATTATAAATCTATTACTACTTATTTCTTTTAATGAATGAAACTAAGGCCAAGGTCATTATTTTTTTGCCTACTTTGTTATAAGAGACATCTAATTTCAAACTTACTTTTTTATTGAAACTAAAGCAAAGACTTAGAGAATAGTCATTTCTATCTAAATATAATCTTGTATTGTTATTATTCCAAATATTAAAAAAATATATATTATTTAGATTGTATGTCCTTATTTTTACTGTGATAGAGCAAGAACCTATAATAAATTGACATGTTTGTTATTTAATCGTTATTATAACCTTATATTCATATTCAATCATAAATACCTTCCATATGAAAGGACGTCATTAAGAAACTTCCTAGGGCCTATATAAAATGTGATACGATAGTTGTCCGTTATACTGCGAAATACAAAGAAGCGTCGATAACAAAGAAATAAAAGGCTCGACACTGACCTATGTCAAGAAACGATAGCAAAATATTGTATTATATATTACATGATGTATGTAAGCGGCGATAAGATATTATGTTTATTTTGATAGTTCGTTTACTCTTGTATGGTTATATATATATTTATGTATTAGTACATAAGAACCCTAAGATATGATCGGTTTTGAATGAACGGGGAATAACGGGGCTAATATTAGTTATAATATAAAAAATCGGTGTATTTTTAGTGATGTGTGAAACTATATTACGGTTATTAAATTAAAATTCTATTTGTTGGATGAAATCTTTGTATAGAAGTTGGGTATTAAAAAAATTGAAATTGTACCGCAATTTAGAGACAGAATTTTAAATACATAAGAGGATCGTTTCTTTTATTATACTTCATTATATATATTGCTTAACACAAGAACGAGGCGAAAAATTACTCATTTTGTAAATTTCATCACAACATTAAGTACATCTTGACCATTACAAAAATGCAAAAAAAAGAGGTACTTTTTAAACAAACAATTGAACTGCAAAAACTGCAATTGCATTCGAAATGCATCTACGATAGGAATCCGAGTAGACAACGGCGACGCATTCCAGATAACCTCATTTCTTTCTTGATATCACACGCACACATGCACGAGGCACTCACACATACACACACGGTTAAAGGGCAGTCGCAAGCGCAAAAGTATTGTAAAATTCTTTGTAACCTTTTGAAAATAATGTAAATAATTTTGTCTTTTATTTTTAAATATGCTAAGAATAAGATATATTAGAGGATCCAAGCTTTAATATATGCGTATATTTAAAGATAAGCGTTGGATAATATGCCTAGTATATAGCATTTATTTTAAATACAGCATTTTTAGTCTTATTTTTACGCTTCAAATGAGCGTCGGTGGCTTACTGTTGCTTTCCGATATGGAGGGTGCAGGTTGCCTTTGACTAAGATGCCTAGTTTAGCATAGTTTTTCGAATATAAAATCATCATCAGCCTATAATGTCCCGCTGCAGTGATAGGCCTTCCAAAAAACCATAGATGTAAAGACTTTGGTTCATAGCCCGCCACGAGGACCCAATACGGATTGATGGCTGTAAACGACTACCATCCTAAGGTTGTAGCCGGCACCGACGGCTTCACGTAACCTCCAAAACACGGAATCATCTTTCTTATCAGACAATCAGTTGATTCAGCCAGTCCTAACCGAACTGTAATTTTTGACAGTTATAATTCTTTTTTTTATTTATAGCAACCAGTCAGTGTTCCATTTTTAAAGCAAAGTATTTTCAAAACGTCCCGATCTCTCTCTCCGGTTAGTCACCGGGACCTTAAAAGGGTTAAAGCACCTTCAGGGCTACATGATAAGGAACAAAGGCCACTATCAGTGCGCAAGCATTTTGTCGCGGGCTGGTCGCTGAACCAACGGCAGACCTTGGCGCTGTATTTTTACGATAAAATGGCGCGATTGTGTTTTTTTTAATTTTTTCCTCTATGCTATTGTGACGGAATGATAACGACCAGTATTTTATAGGGACAATTATCGAGCTTTTTAGGTTCGATACGCTGCTGCTTTGATTAGTTAAAATACATTGATTGCTATTAATTATTATTTCACCCACCTTAAGTAACCTACTAGAAAAAAAACATTTTCAGTAATTATTTCTGTGAACTGCGCATCCAGTACCATATCTTGGATTCTAAAAGCAGAACTGATCAGCTGGGAACATACTATGTATCACAACATAATGTCCTGCAAATATCTCCTAACCCCCCATCTCAGGAAGCAAACGATATAGAAATTATGTCACTAGTGAGACCACAAACGGCTCGACAGAATCACGATGACGCTCATGTACTATTCATGCGTACGCGCAGGTCACGATCAGGGACGACGAACTTGCATTTTTATAGATAACAACACCGATCTATACCGTTTTTCCACAATTTGCATGTCCATACTGATGTTATAAATTTGAAAGTGTGTCTGTTTGTCCGTCTTTCACGGCAAAACGGAAAGAGGTATAGACGGGATTTTTTTAATGGAGATTGTTGAAGACATGGAGACTCATAGAGGCTGCTTTTTGTTTCATTATATAACTCCCTACTTCCCTGTAATAGAGAATTCCGCAATTTTTATGGTAGAATGCTCAAAATTGGTATGCGAACTATTTGTCACTAACAAAAAAAATGCATCATTTTTCATATGAGACTTTTTGCAGTTTCAATGTAGGAAGCTAAAAAGCGATGGAATGAAATATAATACGCATAAATTGGGGTTGGAATGTCAGTGGATATTTATTTATTTATAATATCATCTACAGCAGCGTAAATAATATTATGTTTTCGTAACCAGGAAAGGGAAACCGTGCTACCCCGAAATTAACGCGAGTGAAGTCGCCGGCAAAAGCTAGTTCAATAATACGTATATTGTGACCAATTGTGTGGTAATTCTTTCGTTATTCGGCCAATGACAGTGTCGTTCGAATTGGACCGGAAAGTCGACGGGTTGGTGGGCGATTTGAATTTCAAAATTTTTTGTTGTAACTAAATTAAATTATTTAATGCAAATTTTTTGATGCGTTTTTAAATAAATGGTAGAAAAAAAACATTGATGAAATGATATGAAATGTCTTTTTTTTTAATTTTCTAAATACTAACTACTTCAAACTTTAAGATTTATTTGCAAGGGAAGTTGTGGTAACCACAATAAAATAGGATGCTTTGAAAAACTTAAACTTCATGAATATTCCCTTTTTTTGTATTACATTTGTGTATTCAGACAATACAACAATTTCTGAACTGAAACATAAAAAAAGCACAAAAGAGCCTACAAACGCGTTAAAGCGCTGTAAGACGGCCGATCCACGTGTTGCTATAATAAAAATAAATGGACTCCGCAAAACTGGAGGTCGGTCACCTTCCTAACCTAAGACAAGAGTGCGCACGCACACATGCGCATGCACACACGCGCGCGCTCACGCACACACGGGCGCGGCGCGTGCGAGCCAGTTTAGACAAACGGAAGAAATGTTATTCTCTTTTTAGGTACGGCTTTTGCTGATTCTGTGCCCGTTTTAAATGCGTATGCGACTCGTGCGATAGTATTTGGAAGGAGTTTGAAAATTTGAACTTCGAACAATGATTTAGTACCCCTTCCAAATTCAAAATTATTTAATTGCAATGAATTTTGAACATTACGATTATTGATACCTATTCCAAATTCAAAATTATTCAATAATTTAATTTCAAATAGTTCCTGCAGGAACTTTTTCAACTTCAATGTTGTATTCCGAATTCAAAACTATATACGTTATATGTTATAATATTAAAGTTCCTGACAAGTTCCTTTTTTTTGCAAATTTATAACGCGGCTTGTGCTTTGTCACGGATAGGTTAATTAGATTGTTTAAAATATGTGATACGTTAATACGTAAACAAAGTTAATCCATATTTAAATAGAGGAACTTAATGAATGTCATTTGATACAATAACGAATTTATATGATAATTCGAAATGTTTACTTGTTTACAACCTTCTTTTTAAAAATGTCTTTTTAATCTGCTTAAGTTTAAATTACAAGTTCTTTTATCGTTATCATCTATTTTAAAGAGGATCTCAATTAATTTGGATTTATGTAACTAAAACGCCTTATTTTACCAAAATCGGCGCTGGTTCATGAGCCTGAAACATTTTTATTTATGTCATTGCCTAAATAACGCATCAAACCATTACCTACACCAACACAACCACATACAAATAACCGAACCCAGCGGAATCTGTGCCCCACTTATACAGTTTCGTATAGCTTATTATATTTCAAACAGTTTTCATAATGGATTTTTGCACGTGAAAAATGATACCGTAAGTTTCTGCGTGCATTGCACTTTGGTGTGTATGTGTGGGTGAGATGTCTTGACCTACCCTACGGCGGTGTGAGTCACGGTTACGCAATGGTTTTCGATACAAGGACTGCGTATTGCAAAATAAAATGTTTAACTTTAATGTTGTAAAAGAGAGTAGAAATGTTAGGAGATCAAAGTCAAAGTCAAAAGTCAAATTATTCTATTTAGGTTCGCAATATGTACACGATGTTGATTATTCTTGTTTCTAGTGTTTTTTGTGTATTTTCTTTCTAAGATAATCATGGGACTTTTTGTTCTTGGAAGGCCTTGTTGCGAATTGTTGTGTTACTAATTTGTTTATTTTTCTTTAAGAAAATTTTTTTCGGGCAATTGGTTTTGCTGTATATAACACAATTAAAGATTCTTAAAATATACCGGATTATCCAAACAATACATTTCCATAGATAAAGTACATACAACGTCATGTTTTGTCCAAAGTTATTATTTTTTAAGTTTTAATTTAATTTTTTTACCATACACGACAAAATTAAAATCAATTACGTTGCCATGTTCGTCAAAACATTACTAATATTTTTGTACGCATAAAGAACGTCTCTACAATTGCGCTCCGAGCATATTACATATAAAATAACATTTAAAAAAACGTTATTTAACATGTACGTTTAAAGACCTATAAACAGTTGAACAGTACTATAATGACCGTGTAAAATGAAGTCATTATTAAATGTACCCAGCCTTGACAGAGCACTTATATCGCGTACTCGAAAAGATACGTGACGAAGTAACTTGAAAAATGTCTTTTTAAATTTTATTGTTCCTTTTTTAAAAACGTGATCTCTCTATCTTATCGTCATCTGTTTTGTGCATTTTCAGTTATAACTGCCGTACTTTTGGCAGTAATTTTGAATTAAGAATTGACGTGTTTTTTCTTTTTAATTCGATACAATCTTTTTTATACTTCTAATTTTTTGTGGTTATAAATAGAAAAATGTTTTTTTATAAACATATTTAATTATAGTAATTCTGTAAATGGATCCTTATTTCAGCTGCAGAATATTGTTCTAAAAAAGACGTCCGCTTATTGTTTTCATAGTCAGATAACAAAATGGAACTCATTATTGAATTTAAATCAATGTGCTGATTTATTTATAGATTTATAGAAATTGTTAGCTAATAGAACTTTTAAAATTTACAATAGGAAGTTTTATTGAGTGCACATAATATTAATCGTTCAAAAAAGATCAATATTTCCAAATTATCATGCCCTCATACCAATTTCTCATATCTGTTCAACTATACGTTCAATTCAAAAGATTGCTGTAAAATTATTGATTCCTTAATACTATGATTTTTTTCTCTACCTATCTGTCTATCTATAACAGCTGGAACTTCCAAAATAAATCAAAATCTTCCTAAATAATTGTTACCAAAAAAGAGTTTCAATTGTACATTAAAAAAATTATATTTTACTAGATATGGTGTGAACTTCTTATCTATTATTATCAAATAATATAAAGAATTAACCAAATAAAAATGAGGAAAAAACATTAATTATTGTAAAATAATTGAGTCGCTAATTGTTAGTTTCCTGAGTTCATAAAATGTCTAAGTTGCATAGTTAAGTACAATGCACGCATTACAATTTTGAAAACCTTTCTTCTTATACTAATAAGTAATAACTCATTATTAATAACTATAACACTTTCAATATTGACTTATATTGACGGAAATAAAGATGCGAACATAGTTTACATTTAGATATTTTTCTTAAATGTATTTAAAAGTTATCACTGGCCATAAATGCTGGTCGTTAAAAAAATAAACTATACATTTAAAAATTCCAGTTTATTTGAGCATTCATAATTGGAATACCTGCATCGAAACTCATCCGTGGGCACGCAACGGGCACGCGCACGCATCTCACTCTAGTCCACACAAAACTCACTCGCGCCAATAAGAAAAAAACCGGTGCCGAACTTCCTTATTGCGTCACCGTTTGTATTTCGAACTTGGAACGCACTTTTCCGAACTTTCGCGCCAACGCGAAATATGTCCGGTTTCGTCAAAATGTATTTTTCAAATGTCTGTTTGCGGCAAAAAATGTTTGTGCACTCAGCCCGTGGGCCGTAGGCGGCCGTGTATATAAGTACTATAGTTGTAGAGTTAGTGTGGCATCGTAATGCACTTATGTGTAGGTACTCGCTAAGTTTTTTATTATAGTCTGCTTTATCCGTGCGGTTCCTTAGTTTGAGGCTTGCGTGCTGGCGCGACGCGAAACGACTTGATACTTTTTGTGTTACGTAATAGAAAAGTCTAAGGGACATTAAGTTAAGTAAGTTACGAGATACGATAAGAAAAATGGTTGTCAGGAATGTTGATGTCGGTTTTTTGTTTGCACATTTTGTTACTTGGATTTCTTTGGGGCGATCCGTTTGTTTGATATTATAAGCGCTGCTTAAGAAATCTAAGTTTATTGAAATTTCAAATTACTTATGCTTTTCATGAGTTACCAAAAAGAAACTAACTAGTTGTAATTTATTCTATCCCATAAGTAAATACGTTATTTTTATTTTACAAGAATCACATTATTATGAGACAGTAGGTATATACGAGGTACGAGTATTTTGATCTTAAGATAAGGTAGGTATATACCTTATTTAAGATCAAAATACTAAACTAACTAAATACCAAAATACTTTGACAGCGGAAATAAGGCTAAGAGTATAGTGTAAATTTTCCAGGCCAAGAGTACAACGATAAAAGACAACCGATTGGTGCAACAGGGGTTTAATTAACACAAAAAACGAAATAGCCTTTGTAATTAGTACAACAGGGAAAGTTATCTATAGAATTTAAACAGCACTAGGTGGCGATGCAAGTGTGAAAAGGATACCTCAGTACAATGATGTAAAAAGTATAGATTCGTGATATGCTCATAAAACAATCGAAGAAAGTGTTCCAAATGTAGCGACAGCACACATACTCATATTTCAAATGAGCGTACATTTACTTAAACGAAAGCCTACAAACTGTAATCTCTTTGGCGGTTCGTTTTAGAGACACTGGTGGCGTATCTACCTTTATATATATAGAAAATTATTGCTTCGGTATTTCTTTGGCAGGGGCCAGCTCTATCGGCGTAAACCGGCGTACAAGAACAATACTTCTTCGCCATGTATGTGTAACAAAATATGGACAGAGTTTCGCTGACAACAAAAGTGTGTCAAAATTCGGCTATGTATTGTATGGAAAATTAAGACCCGCATCTATCAACAGAGCGGAGAAAAAAAACTTAATAGAACATGACTTGCGTAGTAAAAAGGTGCAAAAAGCGAAGTTCAAAAGATAAAACTACAAAATTACTTTTCGTAGGTAAATGAACAATTTGGCAACGGATTTCTAGCTTGAACATTTAAAATTAATTTACCAAAAATATATGAATCTCCGGCCCGATGGACCGACGACTTGCGAAAGGTCGCTGGTGGAGGCTGGATGAGGAAAGCGGAGGACCGGGATATCTGGCGCGAAATGGGGGAGACCTATGTCCAGCAGTGGACTGCGATAGGTTGAATAGGATATATGAATATTTGTCAACAATGAAATAGACAGCGGCTGTCATTTTGTCAATGACACTGTCCGTTTTTTACACAGCCATGTTATCTGCGTTGTGTTTCTCTGACTGAGGGAGTTTAATGGAGATCCATGTCCCTTTCGTCCAAGCCTTTTTTTACTTTTCTGACTATTTTTAAAGTTTGTCACGCTTTTTGCTCCTTAAGAGCTGCGAGCGTCCGTGGATGGCGGCATCTCTTACACTATAACGTTTGCTTAATTTAGCAACCATTTTTGCGAACTGTGTTAAATTGATTTCACAATTGAAACCCTTTCTAAAATACCCTATCTCCGAATAATCCTTAAAGAAACGTAGCATCTGTTCGTTTGACTAGATTGTTTTAATAGAATGCCTTTAAATTTGAGAATGCTTTATAAAAAAATGAATGGTAATGAAAAAGAAACCATAACCTACTTAACATCATTGGCACCTTAGAAGACGTTATACATATCATCTGTAGACTATGGATTACTGGTTGGTTATATTGGAGCAAAAAAGTCAAATAAAAAATTGGAAATCAAAAGTATCAAAACACGTCGGGCGATGTAGGCGATAGCTCGCGTGCGACAGAGACGGCTACATGCAGTTTTTCATTGCATCGCTCTCAGCGCAGGTCGGGGTTTTTTTCCGAGTTGCGTTTTTATACCAGCTAGTCGTCTTGTGCCACGCTCGTTTCTTGTACGAATATTTTTTTTTACAAATGCCAACCCGGTGGTCCGATTGTCGCAAAAAGCTACATGACTTTTAGGTATCATATATCAGTCATGGATAGTATTTTTTTAAATATATACAATTTGCCACCGTTATTTTATGAAGCATAATTCAATTTCGAACGTCATTTGTTTGTAAAATAACTTATGAAATTGAAAATCAGCAGTAGGTAGAGTTACCTTAAGACCTAAGTATATTACAACCAGACCGAATTCTATATTTTTAACGCTTTTCGACGGTATATTTAATCATTACATATGGGATTTACAATATACTTTAAACTGTTTAGAAAACACACTGAAAATCAATTAAATATATTACTAACGCTATATATATTTATCTTTTAATGAAACATTATTTTTTCAATTATTTAAACTTGTTACATAAGTAATTATCTTCTAGATTTATTTACGTACACATTTTTAAACCATAATTTACTATTTAAATTAAAAGTGTCAGTTTTTAAAACGTAAATTTTTCATTCCTATTAGATAGCGCATTGAACCACCCTACATCACAAATTTAATCAATTTATCTTTAAACATTATTAGAATATAATGAACCTATTTTCAGTACCACAATTACAATAATTTAAATTACCACGCCAAGTTCACGGCCACTTTCCACACAATCGAATGCCTTTGAATTAATAAAATGCCGTAAAATCGATATAGAACCGCAACGCTGACAGCATAACCGTATGTCACTATCTAGTCATTACGCAAAGCACTAATTTAGTCCATTTGCCGCACGGTTGGGCCCTAAGTGACGAACTAAAGACCTAGCTAACGGCAGGGGACGGCGAGCGCTGTTTTTTAATGGACGATCACGATAAAACTTGTCTTTCGAATTTCGAATGTGAGCAATAACGGAATTTTAATTAAGAAATTAAGTTTGTGACTTTAATATACAGTAGGATCAATTAATATATTTAAATAAATAATTTATTTATAATGCGTCGTATAAAGTCTTCTGCTTGACCTTAATATCACATATTTCTTCTTAAAAAGATTCTATTTCTTAGCGTATGTATGGCAAGACCTTAATCAACAGTAAAAACCCAAAACAACGGTTATAAACAAGATTTGATGAGGTTTTTTAATAAGTAGTCTGTGTCCAATAGTGGCCTGAAATAGGCTGAAGCTAGATGGAAATAAATCCATAACATAAAATTCGCTAGTCCAGTGAATTGAATTTGTTGTAATACTTGCAAAGTCTACTACTCGTACCATCAAAGATTTTGAGTTCGAACCAACGTTTTTGTACATAAACACGTATTGAAATAGTCTGGGTGGTTAAATAAAACATTAATTTGAAAGAAACCATGGATGTATAAAAATACGGATGGACTGTATTATTACATAGTAAAAATATATAATGTTACTTCTAGCTCTATCAGGAAACAATTTAAATGTAGTTTATGCATCATTGAGCCTTTTTCTCAGTAAACGTATTCTGTGGTGGTTTTAATATTGGTTTTGATTTAATCCCTGGATTTCTGATGTATGAATAAAAATATGGAATAGGATCATTAACATAATATGTTTCTTGAATATATAGTAAATATTAATAATCTTTGATTGTGTTTTAATACATTTGAGACATTTTTGCTGTCAAACAATACAATTTAATCAATTAAGGAGTTATTAATAAAATATCTACCAGGATACACATGATAATCGTCATCAACCGGTATCGAACCCAACTCAGGAATCTTACAAGAAAACTTTCCAACTGCTAAGCCAATGAAAATAAAGACGGCTCCGAAGGGGAGTCTGCAGAATAGCGTTCGTTAGAATCTTTTAATTTCAGCTAATTTTTATCGTTGGCGTCTACCTTTTTATTGTACAAGCCATTAGCTACCTCGCACTTGGAATGAACGATCTTGATACTTGAGCGACTTGTAATTATAGTGGTAATATATTTTTTAGCGAGCACATAGTTATGCGCGTTTTTATTGGCAGGTAATCGCGTAGCCATTTCGAATTGAAATTGCATATATTTTGATTTGAATTAGAAATGGGTTGGTTGTGATAATAAAAACTTATTTTATAAATGCTTTGGTATCATGTTAAATGCAGAAAATTACATTTAATTTTCAGTTACTCAAAAACCGTATTTAAAAAAAATAACTGTTATAAAAGCATAGGCTTTCTTTTATTTGGACCAAGTTAATGAAGACTGGTTTAACCACTTTCGTATAAATCAATGCATATACATAGATAGGTAGTTAAAAGATAATAAAACTAATTATCGATAAACATTTTATGTCAAAGTTTGAACTGATTTGTTTTTATTTGAACTATTAAAATGTGTTACAATGAATTCATATCAGTTTTCATAAATTACTATTCATCATAATGACCTCATTATTATAGGGTGTATATTACTTTAAAAAAAAACGTAGTTCGTACTATATTGAAATTTTAAAGGCACATGAATGGAACATCATTAAAGTTTCATCTAATATAAATATACTTTAATTTGACAAAAAATAAGTTGTCAAATAAATGAACTTTTATAAAATAGTAAATACAAAGTTAGAGTTTGTTACGCGCTCGCAAGTATCATTCCTAAGAGTCAGCGTTTACAAGGAAATCTAATTTTTGGGTGTTTTTCTCTTATTCCGACGTCTCCCGAGACCCGCTGTGCTCCCGCCAATTTGTGTGTGTTTGTCGAAAATTAACGTTAAAGTCTTTCGTAAATCGTTTATTTTTTGCATTTTTAATTTTATTTATGGTCCTCGAGATTTGTTTTTAAATGTTCCTGGTCACTTTAAAAAAAAATATTTAAGGTTGTAAGCACTGATTTAAAATATGAAAAAGAGAGTTATTTATTTTATTGCAAAGAGGGTATTTAAAAATGTATACAGTATTCTAAATTAAGCTTAGTTTATATATGTGCAAAATAAATATTAATAAAAATATATGGAGTATATATTGGATACTGAAGGACTTAGTGCCTACAAGAAATTATATAGATAATGCACCATAATAATTTGTCTTTGCCGGCTTCAAGTGAACGCAATCCCCTATTGGATATAGGTTCCACATTTTAATGCTAGACAAGGATGGTACCTAGACATATTAAATATAGATTTACTTGTCATCAGTCCATCGGTCTGTTCTAACTAAGATTATTTTAATAAAATCTCAAGCGAAGCAAAGTCGCACGCTAAACCTTGCTTGTTTATGGTTTACGGTACAATGTTTACGCCATCTTGTTTCCCCCAAAAAGTTGTAAACCACAAAATAAAATATTCAAAATACTCGCAGCAGGTGCTCAATATTTTTTTTACGAGCACTAAGGAACTTTTCTAATAATGTGGCCGCATCCCGTCCGGTAATTGCTAAATAAATTCTCAAGTTTCCCGCCAAAAAACCCGCGATGAGTTATCACCTTAAAAAAGGTAATGTCCGCCTTGGCGCAAGGCATAGAGTTGTTTCTTTTTTTTATGCGATCGGTGAAATAAAATCTTGATACGTTTTAAATAACGATTGTTCATTTAAATATTTGCAACTTTCAAAAATCAGACTCATCATCATCAGCTCATTAAACGTCTCCACCGAGGGGCACGAGCCTACCCGTATAGGGTGATTAGGCCTTAGTCGTCCACGCGGGCCCAGTGCGGATTGGACGACTTCACACACAACCTTCGAATCTCTTCGCAGGCGTGCATGAAGGTTTCCTCACGATGTTTTCCTTCACCGTAAGAGCGTCGGATAACGTACATATATTTTCCAAAAGTCGAAAATACATTGGTACGTGTCGGGATTCGAACCTCAGCCCTCCCGGTAGGAAGGCGACAGTCCGCACCACTGAGCCACCGACGCTCTAAAAAAATCAGACTATTGAAAATTAATTATTGATTTGAAATGTTAAAAATCATTTTTTGAAACTAGACAAACCGACTTCTAGAAAATATGCTTATACTCTAGTCAAATATTCAAATATAAATATGTATGCTGACATATTTTAAAAAAGAAGACTTTTTAAATTTTTTTGAAAATAATTAAATCAAGCTAGCTCTGTTCGTAACAGCGGTAACTTTAGAAAAAATATCGTCTCATTTCCACACCGCCAGCGCACGACTTGAGGTAATTACAAGAGATAGTGGAAAAGTGAGAAAAATCGAGACGACGCTCTTAATTTTATATCTTTTTAAATTTATAACGGTCCCTCCCTTAGTTGTTCTAACGGGGTCGGCGCAAACCGCGTTTTGTTTTATTGTTTTTGTTTTTCGAGGCTATGTTGAGGTTAGGTTAACTTCTGACACATTAAGAAAATGTATCTATTTAATTTGACGGGTATTCGTAGCAAGTGACCATTTTGAAAAAGGTTCATTACAGAAATAGGTACTTATATTGTAAATGCTTAATGTAAGCTTAAATGAATGAATAAAGGTACTTAGTCAAATTTACTTTTAAATTGACATCTTTGATTTCAAATCAAATTTGAAAAGTAACTATCGTCTTGCTAGCTCTCCTCAAAGATCCTACTTTTTTCGGACCGGTGGTAGAGTCAATAAAATTAATAAATAAAAAATATCCTATGAAATAGAGCGTCGGTGGCTCAGTGGTGTGACTGTCGCCTTCTACCGGAGGGCTGAGGTTCAAATCCCGACATGTACCAATGTATTTTCGAATTTTCGAAAATGTATGTACGTTATCCGACGCTCTTACGGTGAAGGAAAACATCGTGAGGAAACCTTCATGCACGCCTGCGAAGAGATTCGAAGGATGTGTGTGAAGTCGTCCAATCCGCACTGGGCCCGCGTGGACGACTAAGGCCTAATCACCCTATACGGGTAGGCTCGTGCCCCTCGGTGGGGACGTTTAATGAGCTGATGATGATGATCCAATGAAAATCAGACAGCACTGACAGTCCCAAACTAAGCATTAGCCTGTAATATGGATACTTAACAACGAATAAACATACTTATCACTTTTTTGTAAATACATACAAATTATACATAGAAACACCCAGACCAATACAAACAGGCATGCGCACAAATGTTTGTACTGAACGGGGATCGAACCCAGAACCCTTGGTGTAATTGCCGACGTCTCAACCATTACACCAC
Organism: Leucinodes orbonalis; assembly: GCA_019425675.1. Lineage (NCBI taxonomy): Eukaryota > Metazoa > Arthropoda > Insecta > Lepidoptera > Crambidae > Leucinodes > Leucinodes orbonalis. Next base: position 56,024 of record PQWD01011957.1, read on the forward strand.
ATGGGTCATGAAATAATATCAATAATCATAATTATCCATTCAAATGTGTCCGCAAAAGATTTATTTGAATAAACATAATATGAGTTTGACACAAACAATTGCTTAGTAATAAGTTATGCTTAAGTTTCGGAACCAACCCTAGAACCGCGCAGTCTTCACTATAGGACAATCTTTCGGAACCTATTAATGCGGAAAGCCTCTCGGTCATTAAACCGGTTTTTATAAACGTCTCCGGACGATTTTTCCACCCCCCTACCCTCCCTGGACACTTTTCATAATTACCGCACTCCCCTCTCGCGCTTGTAACAAGATGTTACTCTTGAACTCTTTAAAAAATATCATTTTGCCAGTTTTGTGAGTTCAAATTAAGAATTGGAAATTTTAAAATAAACTGGCACACTTTTAAATTTTGTTTTAAAAAAAGAAAAATATTTCCTTTATTGTCTTTGGAATTGTCGTCAATTTGAACATGTCTTATAAATTAGTTGTATCTTTCTTCTTATCTTTGAAAGATTAATTTTCTTATTTACAAAATACTCAAAAAGTTACCTAGTTTAACTTTATGTGTAAATAAGTAGTACTTTATTACTTAGAGATACTTTAATAAATAGAGATGTGATGAAATGTGAAGAGATTCAAAGGTTGTGCGTAAAGTCGGCCAATCCGCATTGGGCCCACGTGGACGACTAAGGCCTACGCACCCTTTACGGCTAGGCTCGTCCCCTTCAGCGGGGACGTTTATTAGCTGATTATGATGAAATACCTATGAATTTCTTGTTTTCCGAGTATTTCCTGTTATAACCAGGATTCTAAACTATATGCTTAAGTTTGGCTGTACAGTTTATGATACAACTGCAACGGTTAATAAGTTAACAATAGCAGATTAAAAAGTTATTGAAGTTCTTGACCTATACAGTTACATTTCTTAATAATTATGTTTGGTTATTTTAAAGGTTTTTCAAACAGTTGCAACCTGTCACCTCTTCAAAGTCGAAAACAAAGCCGAAAAAGGATTATCGTGTAAACATGAGTTTAAAAATTAAGAAGTTAAAGTCTTCCTTTTAAAGCCAGTTAAAAAGTAAAAGAATCCGCACCGCTAAAGTATTCACTGTCAGTCGGCGACTCGCTAAAAAGAACCACAGATCTAAGCACTGGCCATAAAATACTCAACAACACTTCCAGCCCCTTCGTCCATCATTAAAAACATTTTTAAAACAATATTTATAACAGAGACGCCGCGCCGCAAAAAGTTAAGACAACGCAATTGATTTACTATCGCAAAAACAAAAGTTTAAAAAGTAAGCGCCGAAAAAAGGCCAGGCTGAAAATAAATTTAAAATAAAAAAAATAAGCCAGTACACATGTCCCGGGCGGACGGCGGACGTCAAAATTGTCTCAATTTCGAACGGAAAAACAATTGCTATTTGAATTTTAAATTTGGAACGCGGTCATTTCGGCGGATTTTTTCGGAAAGCGGCACTAATAAATCTCGGGGCAATAACGATAAATTCATTGCGGATCGACATGCAAATGTTGGGCATTTTTTTCTACAACGCGAATCAAGTACTTTTGTTGTGGAACAGGGAGTATTGGAGTTGTGTTGACGGGGTCTTTTTTATGAATGCATATTAATATAAGGTAAATTTCATATGAAATTAACTAGCAACACTAGAAGACAGTTTAAAGAATAGTAAGTAGATACGTTCGCCTTTAGTACTTTAGATGCACTTTTCTTTAATGTGTCATAATACCTTTAATTAATTTATACTATCTGTCTTACCTCTCTATTATATACAGCCAGTAATTTTAGATTATTGTTTAATTCAGTAATTAATTCTTAGGTAAAGATGGGTGACGGTCTTTTTGGAACAATCTTTTGAAACCTAAAACCATATTATTTGGAAAGACCTACTCTCTGAAATTTTGATTTGCTGATAGCTTCGTCGGTATATTGACAGTGGCATTCCAAGTTTTTACTCGCTGTGCTTGATTCTGAGACTGTATTTACGTAGGATGTTGCTGACACCCACCAATCTACTGACTGACCCTGGATTAAGGCCCAAACTTCCCATGGCAATGTGGAAAAGCGCCCACGGCGTGGATTATGGAACAAACTCTCTAAATCCATGCAATCCTGTCACAACAGTTGGTCTAAATATGCTGATGACAGGACGCAATTTAAAAAATATATAATAAAGCCGTCTCCACACTTTCCTGGTTCGCGTTCGCCTCAAAAGATCAAGTGCCCGTTGCAGTACAAAGAGTAGAGTTTTTATTTTGCCGAGTGCACTTTTCCGTTCGGGGGTTAGTCGGTGTTAAGGTTTTGTTCGCTATTTTTTGCCGTGCACCTGTGCGTTTGTACATCTAGTAAATTTAAAGTCGAATTATTATTTTTTAGTTGCGAAATCCATTTTTGCAACTTATAGTTTACTGGAGATTTTTTTTAAGCATATATTAAAATTAGGTGATGCTCGACATTTTTTTGTTTGGATTGAAAGCGGTGACGTTTTAAAAACAATAATAAAAGTAAAAATAGATGAAATCTTTAAATAATAAAAATAGGCAATACGTGGTGAGTGCAGATTAGAAATACAATTTTTACCATCTCTACTTTTACCGCGATTGCCGTAAGAGGCGACTTATAGACATTCACCAGATAATTAACAGTGCTCTTTCATTAGGTATTGCTGCCAATAATCGACTACCAACCGTTCAGTAAGGACCAAACCCTTCACTATCGTGTAAAGGGCCCTAAGTCCATGGACTGTCAAAGCTGTTAATATAAAGTTGTATTAAAAGCTGTAAAAATGCTCACAAAATAATTATATTACCTATTTAACCTCTGAATCACAACCCTATGGAATGCAGATGTTTGCAAAATGAGAGTACACATCACTTCCTGGATGGTACTGCGCTCGGCACCTTGTATGCAGATGGTCAATTCCTGTCTGTACATTAAAAAAAAATCGCGATCCCGATTAAATAAATTGTTAACACGCCCCCGGCGTTTTTATCGTTCCGTCCATTTTTTTATCTTTAATCGATTCTATGCGAAAAGTTCCTTTAGTAATGAATATGCAAATTATAGATTGGCCCTAGATACTTTATAGTTCCTGTTTTGTAAAAAGTTCTTATCGGACCGCGGAGTGTTTCCTTTGCCACCCGCAGCTATGTAGAACAACGATACAATCTTTGCGAGTTACAAAATTATGGGCACACATCGTTAGCACGTGGGAAATGTTACAGAAACTCACCTTAAAATTAACAATTGAGTGATTGGTGTGTAACCAATACCCCAGTATACAAATGGAAACGCTTGGGCGGCTGCTATCGAATAAATTGTATTTTTAAATCTCTTAAATTAATACGTTCTTATATAGGTTCTATGATATTTAAAAATATAGATAGTTAAAACTTATTTAAAACAAAAAATAAAAATATTTTAAAAATGTACTTAAACCAATTTAAAGAGGTTTAAGTTACAACCTCTTGGAAAGCAAATAAAAAAAAATTGAATCCAATTTAAATAGGCACACAAAAATACAACCTATTTGAAAACAAAAAGGAACAAATAAAATTAATTGAAAGAACTCGATCGAATTTAAATAGGTTAAGAAAAAGTTACAACCACTTTCAAAAAGTTACAAAGAACAAATAATAAAAAAAAAGTTAAGAATATTAAAAAATATATTAAAATAGAATTCGAACGCAACCGCCGCCGCGTCCCGTTCGTTTGGAAGATAACAATACGCATTGAAACAGATGCCAACTCACTCGCTGCAGTGTGGACCAGCACTCCTCGAGCGTCCGCTCGCTGATGCTCTGCCCGGAGCGCGCCTGCTGCTGTGGAACGGAATGTGATTTTAGTAAAGCGCGCGAAAACTGCTTTTTTGTGACATGACAGATGACAGTTGACTTTTTTATAACAGTACTTTTTATTAGTTATAAACAATGTTAAGCATTTAGCCGCCATCTTACGTTATGTAAAATTTAAAAGACTATTTTTTGGATGACAGAAGGCTTTATTAAAATCTTCCTTTGCTAGAATTTTCTTTGCATCGGTGAGGTTGTATTGAAGCTAACTGATACGTTAATTACAGTTGACTCTTACAAAATGTCAAATTGTGCTCATAAAAAGATGAAACAGTTCATATTGAAAATTGAAACTGCCTCCAAGTCAAAATTAAGTCTTTCGTCATGTTACAAAAAAGTTTTAAACAAAAATGGATTATTAGAATAAATGTAAGTAAATGAAGTGTTAGTAAATGCTGAATCAATCCCGTTGTAAGAAGTAATCAAAAGAGATGAGTTTATGCCCAAAGATTTCAATTTCAAGTTAATTAAGCCATGTTACTTCTAAAAAATGTGATCTCGTTAATTTACTAGCATTTACATAGCACAGTGAGCGTTATCTAAAAAAGAAATTATATACAAAAAAATATTTAGATTGAAGCTTAATATAACTTAAAAAGAAGAGAGAGAATGCCCACTGTGAAAAAAATGCGGAGAAGCTTGTATCGATTCTCAAATGTATTCTACTTTTATTCATTGTTTATTCATTTTCTTTTATTATAACAGCTATATTGTTTATAGTAAGAATAAAGTATTTTTGTAGAGGAAATAATTTGAAATTCCTCTATCTAGAATGGAGCACGTTTACCTAAAAATATCTACATATCTACTCTAGATTTTTCTATACATAATTTATAAATTTGCAACCAATATAAATTAAATATCAGAAGTCAACATTTTGAAAACGTTCGAATATTACGCTTTTAACGCTTTATTTCTTTAAGATACTCAAAAAGAAATTGATTAATTTCCTTGATTCTGGTGATTATGATTTAACTCGTTGCTTGACACATGATTTGCTTAAATAAACCTAATGTTTAAATGAAAATAATCACAGTTAAGTCTACATGCGTTTCAAATGAAATTAATTTAAAATGCATCTCTAAAAGTTGTTTTGCGTGCTCTTACCGGGTAAGTAAGGGTAAGTTAATAAAACTTCCAACATTAACATTATGAAAATATAGATATTAGCTATTGGAAGAGTTCGAGCACTGCTTCTTTCATAAAGTTATTTCTTCCAGCAATTTAAGAAAGGGTAAAGTGCCCATAGCAAATACTTGCATACACATTGCAATGAATGATATGTGTAGTTTCAGATTAGGATTTCAGACATCATCGTTGTTCAATTGTGCATAAAAGCTTTGTTGCAAATTGTGGGATACTATATTTTCTTTTAATGCTTTTAAAAGTAAATCTTTTATTTTTTCCTTTTAATGCTATTGAAAGTAACCATTATGGAACAATTTTCCTTTAAATGCTTTTAAAAGTAACCCTTGCGATTTTCTTTTTTAAACGTGCTCCAAGTCCAAAAAGGTATTCCATATTTGAAAACACAACACGAGCTCCTACCGCCGAAGGTGAAAGAAAGGTAAAAATAATTACATCAATATTGAGGTTATTCAGGAAATTTACCAATGCGAATGGCAACATCGCGGTCCGGTCGCCGACCGGGACTTCCCCCGTTGGAGACTGTTGCGGCTGCGTGCGACAAAACATCCAAAAATCACACACTAATACATGATACAATTATATTTATACTCTATACCTATGGATAAATTGTTTAAAATTATATAATTAACCCTTTGACCGCCAGAGACGCCTTAGACAAACAATAGAATTTCTAATGTGTCCGGATTCCGTGCGGTCAAAAGTCTTAATTACTTGAATCTAATAAAACTAATATAATTATTGATTCATAGGCCATATGGCTGAAGGGTTGAAAAGGCTATTGAGTAGCGTCCACATAAAAGACAAAGAAATGTAGAGACAAACGACTACATGGAGCGATGACCTGGTTTTAGTTAGTGGCGGGTAGCTGATGGATGCGGACTGCTTGGGATCGGTCCAAATGAAAATCATTTAGGGAAACGTTCAATAGTGGACATCATCAGCATTATGGCCTAATATGTCCACTGCTAAATGAAGGCCCCTAACGATTTCCACGCGGAACGATCCCTAGCAGTTGACATCCATCTGCTACCCGCCACCTTAACCAGGTCATCCGTCCATCTGGTTTGAAATCGGCCTACGTTTAGTCTCCAGTTACGCGGACGCCACTCGAGAACCTTCCCACCCCATTGACCAATTCTTTAAATTCCCGAAAGTGGACATATAAAGATGTAATAATGATGATGATGATGACATGACTTTAGAAGTTTATTGTAGCTAAAATTTTCGTCACTTTTATATAAACAGTCTTCAATGCATTGATTTAGTTTGAACGTTTACAACTATGTATCATCTAGTTAGACCTAATTCTGATAATTTAGGTCAGGTATTAGGAAAAACCTGTATCCGGCATCGAACCCGGAGCAATTACAATGTTAAAGACTTTCTCGCCATTTTCAATTTGGGGTTTTCATCGTTTGTTTGCGTTTTGAACACAATACTAAACAAACGAAACTTTGAAATTGTTATCGAATTTACACTTATTAATAGAGAACAAATAACAATTTATGTTTTTATATATGGTTAATTAATATGAATTATTAATGATCAGTTATTTCATAATTGATTTTATACATTACACTTTAAAACTATTGAAAAAAAATCTTTAACTCTCCAATTTCATAATACTTTAATCTATTTTCAAACTTAATCCAAACTACAAGCTAAATCAAAATATCCTAAATGTCAAAAGTTTGAAACGTGCAATGACTTAAATTTTAAAAAAATATAAAAACTTTTGATAATAAAGCATTGAAAAGGGCATGCTATGAACAACCAAATAAAAAACTATCCAGTCTATTCATTTTGTTCAAAGTAGTTCCAGATTGAACAATCTTGGATTATTTAAAAAAAGAACGTATTGTTCCAATTTTAAATAAACAAACACACACACACAGCACAGCACAGACGCATAAAACACACACACTGGCAAAGAAAGAGTTCAAAAGCGAAATGTGCGAAAACCACATGACATAACACAAAATAATGATGATAAATAGTATTTACATCGACATTATTGAGTGAGGACAGTAAATTTACCAGCGCAAACGGCACCAGGGACCTCTCGCTCATGGTGGAGTCGGCAGACGGGACTGCTGCTGTTGCTGTCTCGTTCCAACGTAATGCATGGACGGCGTGAAAGAGAAAATAAATGTTAATTTTGGTGGCTATGAAAAAGAAAAATTAAGCTGGAACCGTCGTTCTAATTTTTAAAAGATTATGTGCGAGTTTTTTTTTTCTAATATTTTTTTCATAAAATGCATATTTGCTTTATTTAGTTTTTTATTTCATTTAATTACTCTGTAAAATTATATTTGAAATGATTTATACAATTTGGTAATGATCATTAGTATCATAACACCAGACAATTTAATTTTCTTTTAAATAGCTATAACATTTCAAAGTCTTATACGTAGCTGAATGTAATATTATTTTCATAATTTTATGTTTTGATAATAAACCCTCGACACGAGGACGTTCGCAATTGTAATTGTTAATAAATCAAAATTTTAATTAACCGTTATTTAAAAAAGTGCAACCACAAAAGCGCAACTACTTCACAACGACAGACCGTTAAATCTCTATTTACGAAAAAAAAATGTTTTGAATACGAAACACGAACGGGATATCAAAACCGGTTCCTAGTTCAAACAAAATTTAAAACAAAAAAATCATAAACGAGAACAGATTCGCAGTAACAAATAACTGTCAACACCCCTTCCGTGAAACAAAGCGCGGTAAAAAAAAAAATAAAATCACAATGAACCCCTAATCCGGCGTACCGTGGGAAATAGACAAATGCAAGGTGAGCGAATCCGAAACTAATTTAAAAAGTAATATTCTTTCGTCTTCTGTTTTTAAAATTTGAATTAGGAACGGCTATTGCATTGCCATTGTTTTTAATGCTCGCATTCTTACGACTTGCTTTGAAATTTGAATTACGAACGTCTTTCGATTGCATTGTTTTCTTTTATTTCAATGCGACGAACCTTTACGGCCAATTGGTTTTTAAAATTACAAACGACCGGAAGAGGCGTATAAATATAAGCTCAAAATAAAAGTAATCGTCAGCAGTAACGTCACCAATAAAATTTTATAATATGCCATATGTTACAAAACAAACATTTGTCGAAGTGAATAAAAGAAATCGAAAACGCCGACAAGTTGATCACGGGCTAATACAGAAATAATAGAATTATCACAGATTATCGTAATTTACATATCCTTTGTGGGACCGGATGCAACAGAAGGACAAAAACGATTTAATAATAAGTTTGACTCCAAGGCCTTTAACCCTTCCTTGCGCTAACAAAAGCTTTACAATATGTTGTCTTGGTTTTTCTTTTTTTGAGGAAGAAGGGATCATTCAAATTTGGAACGAGTTTCGGGATCGCGTTAATAACATGAGGTCAGTTGATCAAGAATCATCGGTGAAGATACACGTTAATTTTATTCTAATATTAAATTCAGAGTGACTTTAGTTTTATTTTGCCTATGTTTTTTTTT